>PVJD01003694.1:0-156340 GCA_004026545.1 Mormoops blainvillei | reverse complement strand
GGGCTTCAGTTATATTGGGAATAGTTTCTTTCTTTTTTTTTTTTAATAAAAAGGCATGTAGAGTAAATACAGCAAAAATGTTAACCTCTTATATTTGACTAGTGGGTTCATGGATATGTGTTGTATTATTTTCTCTGCTTTTACTGTATGATTAAAATGTTTCATAACTATAAAAGTAAAGTACTTTAAACACATAAGCGTAGTTAACTAAATTTTAAATAGTTTAAGCTTCCCCCAAATTTATTTTAAAATATATATTATAAAAGTAATGTATTCTCTTAAATACATTTCAGAAAATTACAAAAAAATAAATTGCTCAGAATCTTATCACCCAAAAATGGTCATTGTTAATGTTTTGGTATAGTTCCTTCCATTTTTTGTTCTTTGTGGGGATGTGTAGTGTTTAAATATAGCTCTTTGTGGGGGGAGGGGGGTGTTCAAAGGTAGCTCTAAGCATCTTGGATAAACATGTTGAATTCTGCCTTTCTCACTCATTATAACATCACCCTTTTTCCACGTTTTGACTTAGCCTCCACGAACATCATTCCTATTGACTTCCATTAAAGATCTTCCACAGCTTGCTTAACTGACACCATTTTGCATAAAAACAGTTGTGAACATTCAGCAGTCACATATTCGTAAACACGATCCTTTTGGAAGCCTGAGGAACAGAATTGCGTCGTGCTCGCTGTTGATTTCCACAAGGATGTTCTGTGGGGAATGACAGCAAAAAGGCCTGTCACATCTGTGATATCACATTCCCGGAAAGGCTGAGCTTGTCGGCGTTCATCCCATGGGTAGGAACTGTACATATTTAAAACGCCAGCTCTGCGTCTCTCGTGCCTGAGAGGAAACAAGTGCTCAAACCTGCAGCTGGGGGAGTATTTGCTGATTTCATTCAACTCTCATTTTGAGGCTTGGGTGACAGCAGAAGTAATTATTCCAGATAGTTTTGCGCCCCCTCTCAGCTTGCCGATGCTCTCCCATCCATTCACATCCGGTCCTCTCTGGGCCCCTGGGTGGTGGGGTGCAGAGCAGGCACGCAACTCTAAGTGGGAAAGTCAGGACCACCTCAATGCTCCCGACTGCTTCCAGAACCCCTTCAGTGACTCCTGAGACCCAGGCAAGAGGGGCCATGTCTGCCCAGAGCCCACTACCCTACTTCTAGACCACACTCTGGGTCCCTGGTGTTCCCAGGGAGGTCTGAACTCTTCCAGGGCCTACACATGCCCGAACCTGCCCTTCTCAAGGCCAGACCACAAGTGCGTGCCCGCCTAGGCTCAAGGGCAGGATTTGCAGGGAGTGAGCAGAGCTTAGACCTGCCTGTGGGCTGCAGGATGAATCATGGGTCGGGGGTGTGGGCTGGGGGCAAGTGCAGAAGCCACGGACCAACACCCACTACAGTGTAGCTCAGAACTGCAAGGTCTCTGAGAATTCTAAATTCAGGCCTGGCCTTCTTGGTCATTATAGTAATATGCTCGTGCGAGTAGGAGGCTAGTGTGTATTCTGTGTAACAGTTTGAGAGCTAGATCTGTAACTTGACTATTTAGAGATTTGGTACGTGGACCTCCTTTTCTACCCTTGCTCTGGGACCCACAGATTCTAAGAACAGTCTAATACACTTCTGTTTCCAGGTTCCTTTTTTTCTTCCCAAGGCTACTATCATAGGGAAGGGGGTGCAAAGGAAGGCAATCTGGAACCACAGAAAAATGAAACAACTTAGTGTCTAAAATCCCAATGTATGAGACGCCCCCATGTCTGTGTGTAAAAGCAAGACATGCATTTCAGGACAAAATACGTAGAGTACAACCACCTGCTATGAGGATGAATCAGCCCAGCACAATCCATCCAAGTCAGAAATAGAAGCCAGCTCGTAAAGCTACAATCTGCCGCTCTTCCCCTTCTCTCCGTTTCTCCGCGCTGGCCTCACGGTTCCTTCTCAGGTGCCGCAGAACTGCACCCTCTGGCGGCTGCTTTAAGCCTTGCAAGAAGTCAGACCTCTGGGTTTCCCATGACAACCTGGCCTACCAGAATCAGCATTGAAAGTCAATTTTGCAAGAATTTTCACTTTAATTGATGTTTGACCACTGAACTAATTTTCTTTTGGGTCCTTATTCCCCAGCAACATTTCTGATTTGTGATCAGAAAAGCATGAAATCTTTAAAGACTATTTCATTTCTCTCCTACAGAAAACAAACAGCTCAGTTCTGAATGATTAAACACACACATTAGGACAAGACTTTACAAAGTCCATTTTATAAGTGATGTTTCACTTGACTTTCACAACTCTAAGAAGGAAGCTATTCCCATCGTGTAGGTAAAGAACCTACACCTCAGACGGGTTAAGGAACCTGGCTGAGACTATCAAGCTGGGAGAGGGAAGAGTGGGGCTGGAACTTGGATCTGACTCCCACCCACTGCAAGGACCCAGACAGAAGGACTTTTTACTCACCAGTACAAAGAGAGGCACCTTATATCATCAGAGCCCTCCCAAAGTCTCTCTTCTCATGAGATCCTGTCTCAATTATTATAATTTTAATAAAGTTTTGTTTGGGAATAGCACATCAGCCCGGAACAGCAGCCTTTGGTCAATAGTCGTTTTTGGAGACTCGTGGAACTCACTTGGTCAAATTTGGTTTTAAAAAAGTGTGGGGGGCTGTGCGGGGGAGAGATCTTTAACACAGATTTAGTAATTATTCCTGGAAGTATGCTTTGTGATTGTGGGTGAGGCTTTTTGAAGATTTCTCTTTTAACAGGTATGTTGTGGAGATTATGAGCAGGACAACTTTTCACTGACAAACTCAAACAGGTGGATGGAAATGAAGTTAATGTGCTTGGAAAACTAAAGACAAAGATTCTGATGTTGAAGATGCAAATGAAAACTTTGAATAGAATTATTTCATGGCATGTGAGAGAATAAAACAAAACAATACAGCCAAATTAGCATTTTATTTATTATGGTTTCAATGTTTATGTGCAACTAAATTAATAAGTTAAACATTTGATCATTGTTTGTATTATATCATATCATATTAGATCATATATAGGTATTTGATTATGTCATCTGTATATTCACATTGGCCAAAAAATGTGTAACGGGGTCTTCTCATTGGGAAATAGGGGTTGGCCTAAGGCTTGGGTAACACACTAAGTGGTTTTCCCAAAGTGACGAGCTGCAACCCAAGACGAGGAAGAATCGTTTGTGTGCTGGACCCACAGTAATGGTGGTCACACACTGGCCCCTGCGCCTTTAGACGCTCACAGTTTCCCAAACATTGCTGATTTTGAGCCTCACAGCCTCTTGGAAAGTAGGGTCTGTAGATGTCCTGAATGTCCCCTGAGACCCCGTGCCCCCTCATGTCAGAGACTTGGGCATGAGAAGAGATGTAACAAGACTGCTTTTCCCATCGTCCTCAGGCAGCGCTCGTTGGAGGGACCACCATGATCATGGGCCACGTCCTGCCTGACAAGGAGACCTCCCTCGTGGATGCCTATGAGAAGTGCCGGGGCCTGGCCGACCCCAAGGTCTGCTGTGACTATGCCCTCCACGTGGGGATCACCTGGTGGGCACCAAAGGTAACACTGCAATCCTGAAAGATGAACAAATGCTCTTTTAGGCAGAGGGGCCATTGGGTGGGACCCAGCTGGGATGCGGTGCTCTCCCGCAGGTGTGGGACATGCCTCCCACAACCATCCTACCTCCCCCAAATGCCAAAAGATAAAACACTTACGATTCCGTAAGGCAGTGGGTGGGCCCGTGCTGCTTCATTTAAAGAGCCAGGCTTCTAGCAGACACAGGACATAAGACAGGAGGCCTCGGGAGCACTGGCTACACCCTCTGACCCCCAGGCTTTCAGCGTCTCCTGGTGCCTGGCATTCAGTTCCTCTGACACCTGCTACACATGCTGCTGAATACTAGACTCGGGAAGGGGCAGGCTCTAAGGGCTGTGTTTTGTGCCAAGAGTGACAGCACTGAGCTGAGGTCTCAGAACGCAGAGCCCTGTTCTGGCTCAGTGCTACCTGGTATGAATGGCCTGGGTTGTTCTTTCCTAAGGGACCCCGCTCCTGCTCCAGGAGCCCTGACGCTGCTCCTGGTGTGTGGCTGGGGCTGGCTCCCACGGAGCCCTGTCTCAGTTCAGCCTGTGCCCCAGGCCCTTGGCTTTGCTTTGTCCCGCTGCCCCAGGGCCAGAGTCCATTCCCTTCTCCCCTTAATCCCACTTTTCGCTCTTCCTGAAAACAGATATACTGGCATGTAGCTTCTGCTTTGTTTCTGGGGTTTGACTGCCTATTACCCCAGGGAAACAACCTGGATATTTGTTCTTTCATCAATTATTTATGAATCGCCACGTGTCAGGACTTGGGTGGGTGCCCTGAAGTCATAAAAATAAACAAGCATTAGGAAATTTTTCAAAGTTCTTCAGTGGTGGGCCCTGGTTTAAAGGGCCCGACTCCCTTCTGAGATGGTAATTAAAAGCATCACTGTACTTCTGCCCTTGGGTGTGGGGCTCACCAGGTCTCTTCCATTATGCACAACCTGGTGCTTATGAAAGACCTTGGAGCCCCCAAGCCTCACACCATGAACACCTCCAACTCCTGGTACCAGGATAAAAATGGAGACCACGCTGAATGTCAGCCATCCTGTCCTTCAGATGGGGGTTTGTCCATTTCGGACAGCCTCCTGGATGGGCGGTCCCTACACTCAAGGCTTCTCCATTCCCTTTCCCTGTGTTGGCCTGGAATAGAGGGCCCAGTCAGATTCTCAGCAACCCTGAGGTCAGAAGAGCCATCCCCCGAGGTTTTGGGGACTTTCACGCAAAAAGGGATTTTATATTCCTTTTCTGATCATCAATTTTTTTTTCTAATTCTAGATTTTAAAATTAGAAAAGAAAGGAAGCCCATAATCTGATCACCCCAACACAATCACTCTTTGTCATTTAGCTTATTTCCTTCCAGTCTTTTTTTCATACATGCTTTTTACATGGTAACACTTTTGCTTAAGTGGGAGCATTTTCTGCTTGGCTGCATGGTCTTCATGACCATCAGTGCAATGGCCACCTGAAGTTCTATCAAACAGATGAACCTCAATTTACCTCCCTCTCATCGAACCAATGTTGCTTCCTTTCTTTCCCTAATATAAATAAGGTTGCAATGAATCTCCTTATTCACATAGCTTTGTTCCTAAATTAGATTTTCCCCAGGGTTTCTGAATTTTTAGCATTACTGTGCCTTCTTTGTAATATAATTTTATGGGATCAGGGGAATAGGCCGCAGGAATAAAAGTTGTTAGTAAGGCTGATCTGGAGTCAGAAACACAGGACAAGCCTATATGGTGGGAGAAACATGCCTGGAAGGTAACAATATAGTTCCTATATTTGTGTCATGCTTGACAGTTTTCAAAGTACAGCTTCATGCGTTCGCTCACAGAACCTCAGAGCAGCCGGGGAGCTGGGAGGAGAGTGAGATACCGTGAGGTTGTGGGCGGTGGTTACGTGGCGACTCCTCCGCCAAGCCGCATCCTCCGCCGCGCGCCAGCTTCTGCGGGTCAGCCTCTTGAACATCTGTGCTCACGTGGTCTTTGCATTTTGCTCCCCAGGTGAAAGCAGAAATGGAGACACTGGTGAGAGAGAAGGGCGTCAACTCGTTCCAGATGTTCATGACCTACAAGGACTTGTATATGCTTCGGGACAGCGAGCTGTACCAAGTGCTGCACGCTTGCAAAGACATCGGGGCGATCGCCCGAGTCCATGCCGAAAACGGAGAGCTCGTGGCGGAGGCAAGGCAGTGGAGAATGTTGCGGGGAGGGGGCCGGGGCGCCAGTGGGGACGGTTCTCGGGCTGATTCCCTGCCACTCTTTTGTATCCCACGATGTTCAGACAAAACAAGCTATAATAGTTAACACCGCAGATGACAGACCTCTGCCAGGAAATTTCAACTTTCCTACTCTCTGTAAAAAATGCATCTCTATAGTCCAGATGGGTTTCTAAGTCTTAAATGATGTCTTTATCCTAATTTAAATTCCATTATAGCAAAGGAATTCGGGGGAGCTCTACGAAATATTTTAATGAGATTTCCAGCAGGGAAATTCTGACTTTCAGATCAATAAAAAATGTTTGTCTTTGGTGTCCCAACCCTGCTCTCCAGTTATGGAACCGTATTTTCAAAAGGAAAAGACATTATTGATTATGATGAAGTGCGGCTCAGCAGAACCTTCCTGAAAGGGAGCCCTGTGCGTCTCCCACCCTCTTTAGAAGACGAGTGTTACAGAAGCGAGGGGAACAGCAAGCCTGTAAGAACAGGCTGTGTCTGGCATATTCTGCTGTCCCTTGGCTTCAGTGTTTTTTGATATATCTATGAGTCTCTCAGTTTTCTTTCTTTTGCTGTTATTCAGGGTGCTAAGGAGGCACTAGATCTGGGCATCACAGGCCCAGAAGGAATTGAGATCAGCCGCCCAGAAGAGGTGAGGAAGGCCCCTGTGTGTCCTTTGTCGGCTTCTTTCCAGACATTCACAGGATCTTTAGGGTGGAAGAGGCACCAATATAAACATCAGTTGCGTTGCGTCACTTTCTCTGTGGGTGAAGTTCCCACGGGGAAGCTTCTGGGGGAACAGCGTCCTCCAGGCTCAGGCTGACGTGGCCCCATTTGAATCTGATTTCAAGAATCTGAGGGAGACAGTGTGAGCACCCCAGGGGTGGCTGTACCCAGAATTGAGTCGGGAGAGAAGAGAGACTGACAAGGTGTGTCTCTTCAGATGTTAGAAGAAATTTCAGGCTCTAAACCAGTAACTCAGTCTTTGGGGGATGAGATCCCTTTGAGCACCTGAGGAAAACTTTCGACCCTTCCTGCCAAAACCAGAAGTTCCTGCTCTTCCCCGCCCCCCAGCACCTTATTACTCACTGAAATGCTCACTGAGAGCCCCCCCCGCTTCTGCCCGCTGGCTTTGTCCTTCTGTAGTTTTGCAAGACATCAATACAAATCCCCCAGGGTCCTTCTGATGAAGAAATTGGCTCTAGAGGGACCGCATTAGACAGATAATGCCTTCCTGCCCTATGACCCTGTTCAGACATCCCTGGCCATTTGTGAGGGCAAAGCTATTTTCCATTTCTTCAAAGCCTGAAGCGCAGAGTGGTGGTTGGCTGTCCACGAGGGATCCACGGGGAGGCACGAGAAGCTGGAGACAGGGTGTGATAGTACTTCCATCAGACAGGAGCCAAGTTGGCCCAGAGTGGGTCAGCCTGGGGAGGGGAGGGGTCCCACCTTACTCCTCCCCTGGGTCTGCCCGTGTCAGAGTTCTTGAATATAGTTCCTGTTTTGACACCCAAGAATTGGTCAAGAAAGATGCACCGGCTTCAGCAAAGTAAATACTGCGCCTGTGAGAACCAGAGTGGGTGGGGGGGTGGGCACAGGAATGCACATTGTTAAGTTACACAAGGGGAAGAGCAAAACTTTGACCGTGGTGGTGGCAGCAGCAAAGATTATCATCGTCGTCATCTGTTGGTTCAAGGGGCGGGTCCTGGGTCTACACCAGGGGTGACTGCTCCCCCCGAGACATTTGGCTGTGTCTAGAGATATTTTTTATTATCTCAGCCAAGGGGTGGGGTGCTCCTGGCATCTAGTAGGTAGAGGCAAAGGATGTTGCTGAAGATCCTGCAGTCCCCAGACAGCTCCCTGCCACAAAGAATTGTCTAGCCCAAAATGTCAATAGTTCTGAGGTTTAGAAACCCTGATCTCGGCTAATTTCCAGCTTGAAATCAATCAGTATCGCTCCTTTGCTGCAGTGCTGATGTGGCTGTGGAGAGAATACACCAGAAAACCGGGAGGGGTGTAACTCCAGGTTTTCCTTTGCTTTAGTTTCCATTTTAGTTAAGCCCCGAGTAGCATCCAGCAAGGATGTGCCCGGTACACCGAGTCCCAGGACTCTCTCAGGGTGAGCAGAGGTGGTTGGAGCTTGGTACCTCTGCCCTGGGCTTGTCCCCGGGCCAGCCTGGTGGGTGCAGTTGGCCCCTCTGGCTCTGTGCCAGACATTCCAGCACACTCGCTAAGAAGTGGGCACTGAAGCACATGTGGGCTTGCTTGGGAGAGATGGTGAAGCTTGTTTTTTTCCTGCCCTTTGTTTCTAACAGCTGGAAGCTGAAGCCACTCATCGAGTTATCACCATTGCAAACAGGGTAAGTAGACGCCCCCCCCTCACCCAACCACTCACCCAAAGTCCATTCTCGAACCTGGGATCAGATACCAACCTGTACATGCCCTGGCTGGTGTGGCTCAGTGGATTGAGCACCGGCCTGCGAACCAAAGAGTTGCTGGTTCAATTCCCAGTCCGGGCACATGCCTGGGTTGCAGGCCAGGTCCCCAGTTGGGGGCGCTCGAGAGGCAACCACACATTGATGTTTCTCTCCCTCTCTTCCTCCCTCCCTTCCCCTCTCTCTAAAAATAAATAAAGTCTTTAAAAAAAAAAAGAAAAAAAGAAAGAAACCAACCTGTGCAGTGGAGTCCCGTTCTGTTCTGGGTGCCAGCATCATTGTTCACGTGAAGAAGGCTCCCCAGGGAGGCAGGGTGCAATGGGGCAGCACAGAGCCCCGCTGCACCTGGAATTTGCTGCCTGTAGAGGAACAGGTAGACACTGTGCTCAGAGAACCATGCCTTAAACCTCTGCCTCTGGGCCATTCATAGTTTTTCCTTGGTGCAGTTCAGGGTAAAGCCCCCTCAGAGTTGGGGCGCTGATGAATGGGGGGTGGGACCCAGCTAGAGATGAAGGGCTTTTACCAAATACAAGCTCCCAATCATATGCAAATCACTCAGCCTCTCTGTTATACTACTTTATAACCTAAAATTAGAATGATAATATCACTCTTCACAGGGTGGTTGTGAGAATCAAAGGAGTCATGAAAGGAAACGCACTTTATAAACAGCAGAGCACTGTGTGAAGGTCATTTCTCTTTCTGACATCATTGGTTTGATCGGCTCTGAGAATCTAAGTTACCTCCTCTCGACACGGGTCTCCTAGGTGTGGTTCCTGGACCGGCGGCATCAGCATGGCTTGTTACAAATGAACATGGAGATGCAAATTCTCGGGCCCATGCAGGCCCTTGAATCAGAACTTGGGGTGACGCCCAGCAATCTGTTTTAACAAACCCGTGGGCGATCCCAAGGGTGCTATTGCTTCCGAGTCTCTCCCCTGGAAAGACCCAGGCTCCCTGGAAGGATGTAAACAGGAGGGTGTGCTGTTAGGAATACCCGGGGGAAACAGAGAGATTGGAAATCCAGCTGGTCTCAGAGTCAGCAAACGCATGCCAAGTACATCAAACGTCAGACCAGCTCCTAAACTCTCTGTCCGAATTTGATAAGCAAGGAAGGCATCAGAATAACGTTTGGGAGAACACGGTCTCCCGTTAGCAGTTTATAAATCTGGGGGCTAGTATGGACATTATTTTACTGTCATAACAATCATTGTATCGATGACTTCCTGATGGAAAATTACCCCAGAATAAGGAAGGATCTGAACAGCCGAAGGTCAGCTCCTCATCTTTTAGCTCCAACAGATGCCCAGAGAAGTTAAGCCATGGCCCATGGTCACAGGGCTTGGTAGAAAAAAAGCTAATCAATATTACAACGCAGTGTCTATTTGTACGACCGGTCCTGTCTGGTGTAGACTCTGAACCCTGAACCCTTCGTGTTTTGTTTTCTCCAGGGCACATTCTGTCTACTGATAAAGCAGCCCTCAGATGGCAGGCATTGTAATTTTTAATATGGAATATAATAGAACTATCTCTAAGTCACCACGTTCATAACTATGAAATGAAAATAGTCGCTTAAGTTCCGAAAAGGAACCCTTTTGTCAGTTGGTAGGAAGTATGAGGTTCAGCTCTCGACATCTTGCCCCACGTTCCCCTGTTGGGCTCCGATGCTGGCCACTTTGCATCCCCAGCGGAAGGCTGGCACCCTGAGGGCGGGGCTCAGCGATTCAGGGGGAGGTGCGGGGGTCTGGGTGGATTCGGCCGGGCGCTGTCGGTGCTTGTTAGGTTTATGGGGTTGATGCTCTCTCCTTCCCGCCGTGTTTCCATGTTTAGACTCACTGTCCTATCTACCTGGTCAACGTATCCAGCATCTCGGCCGGTGACGTCATTGCAGCTGCTAAGATGCAAGGTGAGTCCTTGAGCTGGAACGGACAGGGCACGTGGGGTAGGATTGGAGCCAGACAGGGCCTCCCAACTCCGAGAACTCCATGGCCCCAGCTCTCAAGGCCTGGCCCAGCGCCTGCCCTTCCTCCTCCCCACCTGTCTTCCCCCGAAGCACGCTGCGCTAGCCCGGGTCCAATCCATCAGAATCAGAGTGTTCTCTGCGCATTCATATCCATAGCAGCTTCACAGAAGGCTCTGTCACCTCTTTTGGGTTTGGCAAAATCTTTAAACCTTTCAGTTGCCTCATTAATTGGTACCTTTTCGGCCTTTTGGGTTTTCCTGGTGGTTGCCTCGGGAACCAACGTGAAATCTTAGACCAGTTCCAATGAACATTTCAGGGGATGCCTGGGACATCCCAAGAGAAATAACAGTGTGTGGACCCAACTTCCCTTACCCTGTGTGCGAGCCCAGCACCTGACGGGACCCCTGTTGCGGAGCACCAGGCAGCACCTCAAGGCTTTGTGTTTGCTCATAATGCCAGCCTGGCTCAGGTTGTCAGTGAGGTCCTGAAAATAGGAGAAACAAAGTCGTGGTCATACACCTGAGGATATAAATCAGGAGCAAGGGCTCCTAGCCTTTCCACCGTTCCGCCTCCTGGCGATCCCACCTTCGTCTCCCTGCCCTCTAGCCCCTGCTACGGATCCCACCCCCAGCAGTTCTCCTGAAGGGAGGCTCACAGCGCCTGCCTGCTCAGGAAACAGCCCGGCCTGCCCCTTAGCCTGGCATCCACAGCCCTTCATCCTCCTGTCTGCACCCTGCAGCACCCATGCTGCAGCCAAACTGTGCTCCCGGAAGTGCTGTTGGTGCTGCCCCACCTTGGTGGCTTTGCCCTTCCGTCCCCCTTGCCCGGAGTCAGTGTGGGGGCTGGGAGCACTCTGGCGTTGAACCCAGTTGTGCTCTCAAACACCTGAGTGAGCTTAGGTAAGTCCCTTCCTCTCTCTGACTTCACCTCTGTCACCTGTGAAACGAGACACCCAGACCAATGACTCCTCAGGTTCAGTCTCTTCCTCATGATGGCTTGACCCTTCTCCTCCTTCCAGGGAAGGTTGTGCTGGCAGAGACCACCACTGCGCATGCCACGCTGACAGGCTTACACTACTACCATCAGGACTGGTCCCATGCGGCCGCCTATGTCACCGTGCCTCCCCTGAGACTGGACACCAACACCTCTACCTACCTCATGAGCCTGCTGGCCAAGTAAGACATTTAAGCAGGACCACCGCAGCCCCACAGCCCGTCATTAACTCTAGCGCACACCATTCCAGGAAACCCGTGAGCAGTGGTGGTTCAGAATTTCAAGGGACACTGATAGCTCACACTGAAGACTGCTGGGAAACTAGGATGTGGCCCCTCCGGCTTATCCTGAAATATATGTGGACCTTTCCATCTCTTTTTCTTTACCTCTCCCCCTCGCATCGCTTCCCGTGCGGCTTTCCCTCCTGTGTTTGCCTCCCTCCTATGCTGCGCCCTTCTTTCTTCCCCCTTTTCCCTCTTTCTTCTGCACTTTCTCCCTCCATCCCTCTTACTGTCTCTCCAGACCTCCCTTCGTCCAGCTTCTCTTTTCCTAATGCCGTTCCCCCCATTGGATCCTAGCCTAAAGGAAATGGTTTAGTTTAGTAAACAGTCTGAATGTGGTAGGACGCAAGCATGAAAAGATTTTGTTTTGTCCCAATAACTCCTCACAACTTCTCTCTTGGCTCTGGTGACGTTTGGCCATTGCCTTGTCCTCCCTTTCGGTTATTAAATTCCGGTTCCATTTAAAAGTCAGCCTTTTCCCCTCCCCAACGCCAACCCAGGACTGGGGTGTGGTGGGGGGAAGATGAGGGATAAATGGGGTGGAATGATTCTTCTCCACACCCAGGCTCACGTCTGTAGTCCTGCATTCGTTGTCGTTGCTTTTCAGGTTAAAAGTGACTGGTCTTTGGGACCCCCTTTGTGCAGGGCACACGCCCAGCATGGGCTCTCCTGTGCCATCCTCACACAATCCCCTGATATAGGAGATGGATCCCAGCTTGACCTCATTTACCTGCACTTTCCAGCTTCCAGAACTAGCAGTGTCCCTGTGAACAAGGACCCTGGCATGGCACTTTAAGCCTGGCCACCTCCTCCAGTGTCTGGGGCTCAGAGGAAACTCACAGAGGGAGGGCAGGCTGTCCCCATGCCACTGATCTCCCCACCCAGGGGCTCAGAGGCAGGCCCCCCAGTCCAGCTCCAGGCAGATGCCTCCTGCTATCAGATACTGTGTGCTCCACAGGTGAACCTCTTGAAAATGTCCCCTCCTTGACTTTGGGGTAGACTGGTTAGGGGAGAGGGCAGGCAAGCACCCCTCAGCCCATGAAAAGAGGAAGGGGAGAAAGACTACAGGACTTACCATTCTGCCAACACCTCAGTCCCTCCCGGTTTCTGCTTTTATGGACCTGGGGGCTGGAGGGCGCTGCTGATAAACTTCTTCTAGGCTAATAGCGGGGACGCGGAGGGTGCGCATTGAGGGAAGTGACCAGCCCCAACTGAAGGTGGCTGGTGCTCACTGAGGGAAGTGACCAGCCCCAACTGAAGGTGGCTGTCTTTGAGGGAAGTGACCAGCCCCAACTGAAGGTGGCTGTCTTTAGATAACAGAGCACCTATTTTATCCCCATTCTTAGTTTCCAGCCTTGGTTGCCAACACCTAGAAAACCCACACTCAGCGTCCTGCTGTGTTAACAACCTAGAGAGCGATGGTGGGGCAGGGGCTTTCCAAGTGCCACCCAAGGGCACCAGTAGTGTCCCGGCACAGAAGGTGGCCCCTGGAGGTGGCACAGTGGCAGTAATTATATTCTGTCCCATAGTTTTGCTCTGATACCAAGCACCAGCAGCTCTTAAACAGATTTAAATAAATTGAGAGAGTAAGAGAGATGAAGGGAGAACTAAATGCTAGATCAGCTGTTACTTTTAAAAATGCTTTTTGTTGAGGAAAACCATTATTATCAACACAACAAAAACAAACAGGTATCAAGAACCTATATAATAATTCGGGCTCGGTTCTAAGGTCAAAGGATCTTTTAAAATATCTCTGCTTGCCACAAGCAGATGTAGTGAATGAAGGAAAAGGTAATAAATGCTCCAACCCACCCAAATTACAGCACCCAAACGCGCACACATGCAAATAGGCGAGGGTAAAGGTGTTATTAATTGAAGAAGTTAAGTGTTTATATCTAGCCTATTTTGTCAAATTTATTTCAATTATTTAAATACATTCTATTCATTTAAATAGAATTGCAATTTCATGTGAACTCTTATGAGAATAGTTTGAATCCCTTCTCTAATCAGTGTATATGGTAAATGTGTGCAATTTTATAGAATTTGGAGTGTAGTTTTAACATTTTAGTTATTTATAGGAATTTATGATGACTGTAATTTTGTTTTTATGACCCATTTTTGGTGATAATGGATATTATACAAAACACTTGATAGAAAGCCCAGACACCAATTATATTCCTGTAAAAAAATATCAGCTGTTTCATAATGAGCTAGCTACTTTAGAACATGACTTCTTAGGATATATCGGTAAAAAGTACCTCTAGATGTAAGGATTTGTCCTTTATTTAAAATCTGACTTCTCAAGGGGACCACATTTTTTTCATTCGAACATGTAAAATTTTACTTAGCACAGCCGGCCATGTTTTCTACTTGAAAGAGTAGGGATGAGTGTCTCATAGCACCCAGATTCAGGGCAGCACCGGGAGACCTCAGAAGCCCTTCTGACAGAAGCCCACACCCATTCTTCAGAGCAGTGATACACCCACCTGCCCGGGGGGCACCCTAAAAAGAAAGGTGGGTGCTCAATAAGACTTGTCGGCTAAGGAATGGGAGTTGGGCCAGCTGCCGCTGCTAGGGACCCTCAGCCCATGGCTCCGATGGGCACCTCTTCTGATCTGAGCCCTGCCCGGGTATCTGGAGGACCCCCAAGGAGAGAGTGAAACCCTAAAGAGTCCCCTCTTCTCTGGTGGGTTCTGCAGGCCTGGGGACTGTGGAGAGCCCCCGAGGACCCTAGGAGAAACCCTCTGCTCGATGGAAGAGCCCTTCCCACAGGCTCTGAGAGGGCCCAAGCAGTGTCTTTGGCCCAGGGAGATACCAGCCCATGCCGCAGAAAGAGCTGAGTCATCTCACTGTGGATTTGGCCAAGAATATCGGTCATTTAGCAAGAGCTGTGACTGATGAGCCCTGCCAGAACCCCGTGGAGAAAGCCCTCTCTGCAGCCTGACCCGGAACGTCTGAGAGCCTTGAGAATATGCCTCTCCACCAAGGGAAATAATGCCTTCTGTTTCCAGAGTCCCCTTCCTAAGCAGGCGTCTTAGATGGCCACATGCACAAGGCTCTGGGGCCTCCTGCAAGTAAAGTTAGACTCTCAGGTCCCCAGCGTGTGGTCCAAGCAGTAGTCCCCTCCTCGCACATGACCCCCATGCTCCGTTTAGGCTCTTCCTGTCCTCCCGATCTGTCCTGGCCTGGGTGGCATAGGCATTCTCTCTCCTCTGCCCCCTCACCGTATCTGAGGCCCATAGCAGTCTCTGCACATGGGCTGGCTGGCTGCCACCCTCATTAGGCAGAGGGCTTACCACCATGCGCCCTCTCTCACCATCGTCCCTGCCCCCAAGCTCTTAGTTAGCTCAAGAGCCTGGCCGTGCCTTAGCCACCCACCACCTCGCACGGAGGCCAGCCTCAGTAACTGTCTGAGGATGATGGTCGTGGATGGCAGTGAGTTACCCAGTTGACTTGCATACCGTTGCTGGCTCATAGGGCAAACTTTTCCGTCTTGTCCCTCGTTTCCCCTTCTGGGCCATTAGAGTCCCCACATCCTAGGAAGGCTATGGCTTGGAGTTAACGACAAAGCTTAACATTGAAGCTGCGTGTTTTACCAAGCGTGTGCTTGTTTCCCGGAGGGACTGGTGGGGGTTGAAAGAGATGAGAGGGAGTTTTCACATGGTTTCATGGTTGTAAAACTACCTCTAGCCTCTACTTTAGCTAAACTTTTTTTTAAAAAATATTTTATGTTTAGACAGAGGGGAAGGGAGGGAGAAAGAGAGGAAGAGAACATCAATGTGTGGTTGCCTCTCGCGTGCCCCCCACTGGGGACCTGGCCCACAACCCAGGCATGTGCCCTGACTGGGAATCGAACCGGCCATCCTTTGGTTCGCAGGCTGACACTCAATCTACTGAGCCACACCAGCTGGGGCATAAACTGTTAAGCTCAATTTTTCTCTCCCTCTATCTTAACTCTTAAAAGTCAACATCCTGAAGCCTCTCGATGTCTCCTGCGACACTGACAGCCTGTGCCACCCTCCGCACCTGTGTCCATTCTGCAGATGGGTAAACTGAGGCTCTGACAGTTTCAATCACTCGTTACAGCTACTAACTAGCAGAGCTGAGATTAAAATCAACTTTCCCTGGTTTTTAAGTAAAGACTTTTTTCCTGTGCCTGTCGCCACCCTCTGGGACCCTGGCCTCCTTCCCTTCACTGGTCACGTCCTTCTCTCTACCCAGTGATACTCTGAACATTGTGGCGTCAGATCACCGGCCTTTCACTACCAAGCAGAAAGCTATGGGCAAGGAGGACTTCACCAAGATCCCGCACGGAGTGAGTGGTGTACAGGACCGCATGAGCGTCATCTGGGAGAGAGGCGTGGTATGTTCTTGGGAGCCTGTCCCCACTCTGGTCCAAGTAAGAGTCTCACCCTTAGAGGGGGCGGGTCAACCACAGCTCCCGTTTCACTCAAAAACAGAACTGAAAAGATTTTTTTTCCTGATCAGAAAGATGATGAGGCCTAGTATAAAATTTTTTCATAATTCCATATGAAGAAATTAAACTTAATATTTTAGTATGTTTCTTCCTAGTTCTGTGATGTACTGTATTTTAATAATTGGGTTCTTCCCTCTTTTTCATATAACATATCTTGAATGTCTTCCTATATCAGTAAAAAATTCTTTAAAAACATCTTTTTTTAATGGCTAAATAATATTTTCTCCAATGGACGCACCATACTTCAGTTAATCCTTTCCTGATGTGTAGAACTTTCAGCTGTTTCAAATTTTTGTACTTAAAAATGATGCTGCAGAAAATCTCTTTGTTCTTGAGCATGTGTCAGCATTTCTGATTATTTCCTGAGGACAGATTCCTAGGAGCGGATTTCCGGGCCAAGGGATATGAACATTTTTAAGGCTCTTGATATAGTTTGTTCAATTACTTTTCAATAAAGATAGAGACTGGAACTTCATTAGAATACCACCTGGTCTGCCCATGCAGACTGTGGGTGGATGGTCTTAACCAATCACAGACTAGATACAGATAGAATATGAGCTCAAGGAGGTTTGATGTCCTCAAGGTTAAGCCACCAGCTCAGGGGGAACCCATGAGATGGCTCAGGAACCCTCTTTGAAGGGAGTCCACGGTGCTGCCATGGGTGGGCGGGTGGAGCAATAAGATGCTTTTCCAGAGCACAGAGTATACTCCCCTCTGTGGAGGAGGGAGGCTTCCGACCTCTCCATAGAGGGCACATGAACAGAGCAGGTTTTACATTCAGGAGGTAGATTTCTACCAGGTAGGCAGCCTTTTGGGACAAGGGAGGGAGGAGAAAGAAGTAAGCACGTTCCTGGAACCAAGCCACACAGGTTGGCTCATCTGAAGGGGCGCCCATGGTATTGTCCACTGCAGCACCATTGTTCTGACCACCTAAAAGCCCACAGGCCAGAGCCAAGGATGACGAGCAGTTGGAGGCACTCATGAAGCCTGGTTGACTTGACCCTTCTGCAATGTTTTAGGTTGGAGGGAAGATGGACGAGAACCGTTTTGTGGCCGTCACCAGTTCCAATGCTGCGAAGATTCTCAACCTGTATCCCCGCAAGGGACGCATCATCCCAGGAGCTGATGCTGACGTGGTGGTGTGGGACCCAGAAGCCACAAAGTAAAACCTGCTGCTGGGCTCCAGGGCGGGAGGACTTGGGGTTTTAAGGAACTTGTGTTACAGAACTCCAAAAGCATATCATCTTTGCACTACCCGTAGCATAGAGAAGTATGGCCCTGAGGTGTGTTCAATTTAACACATGTTTGAGGATCTCCCACAGTCAGGCACTGGGAGTACAACAGTGAACAGCTCCATCTGCACAGCGCTTGACAATGTTTCGAAGCTGCTTCCCATCAATCATCTCATTTGATTTGACTCATGGCCCCGGGGAGCGCTCAAGCCTAGAGTTCTTATTTTCATTTTATTATTGAAGAAACTAAGACCAAAGGGTCAAGGGACTCCCCACATCGCATAGCTGATAAGTGGCTGAACCAGACCAAGAGCCTAACACTCAGTTCGAGGCTCTTCCGTCCTCTGCTCCTCTCACTAGGAGTGTGGTTCCTTGAGCACGCAGCACTGGACACCACTGCATCAATGAACACGAGTTCAAAAATAAATGGAGTGTGTCAGGAGTGAGCATGTCTCAGGATGTGGAGCATCATTTTATTTTTAAAGCTTTTCTTTAGTTATTTTTAGAGGGAGGGGAAGGGAGGGAGAAAGAGAGGGAGAGGAACATCGATCGGTTACCTCCCACACGCTCCCAACTGGGGACCCGGCCCGCAACCCAGGCATGTGCCCTGACTGGGAATCGAACCAGTGACCTTTTGGTTCACAGGTCGTTGCTCAATCCTCTGAGCCACACCAGCCAGGGCTAGAGCATCATTTTTACTTGGAAATTTGGGCAGGGGAAATGGGAATCATTTTTTTAACATTAAATTTCATTCAGTCAACAAATACAAGGGTAGGTAAAAGTAGGTTGATAATAATAATAAATAATACAGTAATAATACCAGAATAAACTGTTATGCATACTGACAGCTGTAAATCTACCTTTTCCCACAGCTGTGTTTGTTAAGTGCTATTTTTTGGCAGGTACTTTTCTAGCTGCATAAGCTAGCAGTGAACAAGATAGATAAAAACGTGCTGGGACATTGAAAATAAAAGTTAGACTGCAAAGAAAGTTCACTCTGGGCACCACCAGGATCCCCACAACGTCCCCTCCACTCGGGCCCTTGAGGAGCCCCGCTCTGCACCCTGACACCAGGCGCTGGTCCCTCTCTCTGTCGTAGGCCTGCCTGTTAGTGGGAAGACCCCTAGAGGTGAGCCAGTGTGTTAGTTTGCTGAGGCTGCTTTTAAAAATACCACGGCCCGTGGGGCTTAAAGAACAGAAATCTGTTTTCTCACGGCTCGGAGGGCAGACCCCTGAGACCAAGGCACCAGCAGGTTTGGTTTTACTGACGCCTCACTTCCTGGCGTGTAGAGGGCCCTCTTCACACGCATCTCCGCCACTTGTACCCTCTGGTGTCTCAGTCGTCTCTTCTTGTAAGGACACCAGTCAGTTCAGACTAGGGCCTACCCATATGACCTCTTTTTACTTTCCTTAGCTTTAATTAAAGGCCCTAGCTCCAAATACAGTTACGTCCTAAGGTATCGGGTGTTAGGACTTCAACATATAAATTTGGGGCAGGGGGACACAGTTCAGCCCACGAAAACCAGCCTTTGGGGATCAGCCCTTCCCTCCGAACGTCTTCCGTCCCCACCGAGCTGTGGCATCTTTACCTCTTCTCAGAGCTTTCTCTCTTGTCACTGCCTCCCCACCAGGACCATCTCAGCCAGCACCCAGGTGCAGGGAGGAGACTTCAACCTGTACGAGAACATGCGCTGCCATGGCGTGCCGCTGGTCACCATCAGCCGGGGGCGGGTCGTGTATGAGAATGGTGTCTTCATGTGCGCCGAGGGCACCGGCAAGTTCTGTCCCCTGAGGTCCTTCCCAGACACTGTCTACAAGAAGCTGGTCCAGAGAGAAAAGGTAAGGTGAGGGAGTGGGAAGGAGATGTGTGAGAAGGGGTTGAAATCTCTGTGAGGGGCCTCTCACACGGTTGCTTTAAATCTCAGAGATGTTCTCTATTTTCCCACCAAACCCTGTTGCCTGGAGTGGCCCTCTGGGAACAAGAAATAATAGGAAAGAAGCACCTATAGCAAAGTGAAATGTATTGGGAAGGGTCCCCGATGCCCCAGAGATGAGGGAATACTATGTTTACAGCTGTCCCGACATGTGGCCTCTGGGAGGGTCCTTGCCATCCACCAGGGCAAGGGGTCCCTGTCACGACCTGGAGTTGCTCTTTCTCTGAAGTCTCCTCCCTCTCTTGGGATTGCGGTGGGCTGGGTGGGCTTTGCGAGTCTGGCCACGTCTGGAATAGCTCACAACTCCAGGGTTGCACGCAGTCCTCGGATTCCATAAGCGCTTTGGATGTGTGCCGTGCTCCGGGTAGACACCTTCACCCAAAAGAAGGCTGGCTGTTCCCCCATTGCTTGAGGATTGATGTCCAGCCTTATCGCTGAGAGCTGCCCGAGGAAACCTGGCCTGACTCTACACAAACAGCTCCAGATGCTGGGGCCTGCAGCCAAGTCATCAGAAAAGAGCACATCTGACAGAGAGACTGCCGGAAGCATGGTGCTCTTTGTACCGCCCCCCCACCTTTTCTCTGGCCTAAAGTAAGGGCACATAAAACTGATATTTGAAAAACAATCATCTAAAGTGTAGAAGTAAGCAGGCCATGTTTACACCCAAAGGTCAACTCTACTGGCAGTCACTAGCACTCTCCCAGGGCCTCTGCTCCTGCCCGCAGTGGGACCCGAACCTCTGAAGTGGGAGCCCAAGTGCAGCCTTGCCAAGGCCAAGAGTTCTGTCCAAGCGCGACATTCTGGGCCCTGAGCTGAGCTGCAGGTCTGTTGGCGGAGAATATAAAGAAAAGTGTAAGCGGAAGAGCCTTCCAGGAATCGCCCGATCTGTTGTCTCTCTCAACAAGGTTTTCAGTAAGCAGCAAGGAGGTGGAGGCCTGTCGCTGACGGGGTCCTGGGGTGCGGGCCGCTCCTTCAGACCTTATGTGCACACCCCGACACACTTCCTCCCCATAATGGCGCTTTTTGGTATCACCAGGCACCCCTAAATGGCCTCTGCAGTGATGACAGCTGCTGGCACTTGTGTGCCACTTGCCATGTGCCAGAGCAGTTCTAAGAACTTTACATACATTATTTCCTTTATCCCGTTATGACTCTATGTGTAGTACTGATAGGTACTATTATCACCCTAATTTTACGGTTAAGGAAACAGGCACAGAGAAGTTGGGTAACACACACAAGGCCACACAGCTTGTGAGTAACAGAGCTGGGATTGGAACCTAGGCAGGCTCTTAATCCCATGACCTGTGTGAGTACACAGTGAACTAGCATTGCTACCAGGGGACTCTCATCTACAAATTGATGGTATTTAGCCTCTATCCCCACGAAGCTGTCAGATCACAGTAAAAGGCATGGCCTCTCGGTAGCCGGGCAAGCAAGGGGAGTGACGCCTCTCCACCTGAGGAGTGTTCTGTAAGGTTGACTGTCTCAGAAGTCTGCCTGCCACCCTGGAAAGGGTCCCACCGATATTGTGGGAGAGCCAGTAGGCATTTCCCCTGTGCGTGCACACGCACACGCACGTGTGCATGGGACACACGCACAGGCACTATTTAGGGGGTACAAGAATGCTCCACCCTTTGTGCTCAAGCTATAGGAAGGTTTTGTCACAGTAATTTGGGTCCTGAGCAGAGTGGCAGCACCTGGAATCCTGTCCGCCATGGAGGAGGCTCCAGTGGGGGTGGTGTCTGGGCTCTGATGGTGTCTTCTCCCCTTTCCTCCTCTACCTTCACCAGACCTTAAAGGTTAAGGGAGTGGACCGCACTCCCTACCTGGGGGATGTCGCTGTAGTTGTGCATCCTGGGAAAAAAGAGATGGGAACGCCTCTCGCAGACACTCCTACCCGGCCCGTTACCCGACATGGGGGCATGAGGGACCTCCATGAATCCAGCTTCAGCCTTTCTGGTAAGAGCAAGACCTCTCGGACTGGTGGCCAGAGGAGGGACAAAGGGCCGGGAGGCCCAACCAGGAGGTGGGATTTATGCTGCTTTTCCTCTTGTCTTCTTCCTTCCCCCCTCTATCGCATGTCCAGTGTTGAGTGCTAGGTTCAATATTAAATACACACAAATATTAGGGGGCCGGATGGCTCTCCTCGTCCCCAGGCACTGTACCAGGCCATGGATTGCAGGAGAATCCCCATTTCTGTTTCGGTCCCTTGAAACATCTTGAGAGCCATGCGCAGAATTGGTGCCCCAGAGATGATCCGAGATCAGGAAAGTTAACCCTCTCTGTGCCACATGGGACTGTACCCCCAGTAGCCCCCTCTCCCTGGCCCCACTCCTCGTTAACCTCTCTGAAAGACTTGGTATTTCCCTTATTCTCTTTCCTCCCTCACCTTTTTTGCTAGGAATTGTATCATATGTAATACAATATATGATATATGGGATGTGACTATGCCCAGGAAATTTACCGTCGATAACTCGTATCCCAGGTGTTCTGCAGCAGCTAAAGGTGGGGGCAGGGGGCCGGGGTCACTGCCGCATAAATAAATGGCAGCCTTCAGTGGAGAACAAGCTGGTACTGCAGGCAGCTTTGATGGAAATGGACAGCACTCCGAAGGGGGGGGCGGGACCTCCCTGAACGGCCTTCAGGACTAGCCTCGGTGCAGACCTGGCATCCATCTGCTCTGCCAGTGCTGCCCTGGGCAGAACAGCAACAGGAACAAGGTCTACTCAGAGCTTGGCATTTCCCTGAGGGCGGGGCAGGGTGGGGGTGCGGCATGAGACCTGCAGACAAACCCTCCTAACCTGAAGGCCAGAGGCTAACCCCGGGGCTGCCCACGGAGCATCCTCTGTGGCCAGCTGTGTGCTGAGGGCAGCTCCGGACAGAAGCCACGTGGTTCCTGTTTGAGGACCCAATAGCCTGTGGGGAGGGGTCCTCTTCACCACCCCTCATTACCGAGATAACTGCTCCCCAGCCCTGAGGGTCACTGTCACCCCCACCAGCACCAGGACACGAGTGCAGGAGCCAGAAGGGATCCGTGGTGTGGAGAGCACTCAGGGGCACTCGGCCTTGCCAGTGCAGGAAGTGTGGATTCCTGCGGCTGCCTGGGCCTGGCTCCCAGAGCCGTGGCCCCACTGGCCATTGGCTTCTACTCCCGACGCAAGTCTCGGCGCAGAGCAAAGGCTAGGCAGAGCTGTCAGGCTCGACCATCCTTAAACAGCCTCCTGCCTTCCCTCTCCCCCAAACCTTGTCTGTTCTAGATGGGGCAGGCTGAATACGGCCGCGCTGTGCTCCCTGGGGTACTAGGCCTCCTTTTCTAAATAAGTCTTGGGATTTCAATGTGTGAGGACCTGCGGACTGCCATTCTTCGGTTTTCCGAAACAATGGGACCCCTCCCTCCTTTCTCTCTCACTCACTGAGGCAAACGGACAAAGGCCCACTTGCTAACAGGCCAATCTATAGTCTGAGTTCCCAGCGAGAGACCGTATGTCCAAGTTTGGGAGCAGTGAAGCTGGCATAGTAAGGCAGTTAACCGTGGAAGTTCTGAATCAGGAAGACCTGGGCTCAAATCCAGCCTCTGCCACTTACACACTGTGTAACCCTGGGCAGGTCACTTAACTTCCCTGAGCCCGCCCCTGTATCTGTAAAACGGGTGGAGCTGTCGTGAGGATTGAAGCCGATCATACACATGGCGGGCCCAGGAGCCCCGACCAGTGGAGGTGGCCCTGCTTTTACGACCAGCTCAGCTCAACCTGTTCTTCCTTCCCTGCAGGTTCTCAGATTGATGACCACGTTCCAAAGCGAGCTTCAGCTCGGATCCTCGCTCCCCCCGGAGGCAGGTCAAGCGGCATTTGGTAAAGGCACCAACAAGCCCCGCCGCAAGTGAGGATGCACCGCTGCCACCAGCCCGGACACCCTCCAGCCGCAGCTGCAGGGGCGGGAGAGGCTGGGCTGGGCAGCTCACCACCTGAGGGGCCACAGGACCCGGGAGCCCTCCCCAGGTCTGACACGCGATTCACTGTGCTTCGAGCCGACCCTAACAGGCACTTTGAGATGTGTTCCTCCTGCTGCAGTCCTTTCCTGCCCTGCCTCGTGGGGCCCAGGAAGCCCACACTATGCACAGAGCCCAACGCATAGAGCCCGGCCCAGCCCCTCCTCTCGCACCTGCCTCCGCGTGCTGGCTTTGGGAAAGCCCAGACTTGAGTGCCCTGCCCCTGGCCAACCCGCCAGTTGTCCAGAGCACTTTAGCAGATATGTTTTAAAAGGATTCCCTTCCCCATCCCCTTAGGCCCCATGGCCACCTTTCTCAAGTTAGACAGGTGTTAGCTGCCCATCCATGCCCAGAATGTCCCGTTTTTCCTGACTCAACTCTGGCCCTGTGTGGATGTGGATGGGACACCCTGGGTGTGGGTGCGGTTGGGACACTCTGCGCCCTTTGCCAGCTTCATCCTTTTCCCACCCCGCCCTCTGGGAGTCATGCCCAGAAGAGCTAGCTGGGCAGGGCGCGAGGCTGGTGCCAGGCGCGTGTACATGATTTTGTTTTGCACGTTTGGTTTGCGCAGTGGTTTGGTTTGACTTGTTTGTGCATCCTGTGAAAAATAACGGTGCTTTGTGTCACTAGCATAGCATAGAAACAGGAATAGATGTGGACCTTAGGAGATGCTGCACTCGACACCAACCAGACAGCCTAGAGCACAGCCGGGGGCGGGTGCTAGACTTGCAGGCCCTTCTTCTCCCCACACGGAGTCTTCCAGGCTGCCACAGGCCCTGTCCCAGGCCTTGTCCCATCCCTTCCCCTCCTGGTCTAGTTCCCTAAATTCTGACAGGGTGCCCAGGATGCTGGCCCGAGGGACCTTCCGGGACCAAGGAGACCTTTTCCTGTGTCTGGCCCTGATCACTCCCAGCAGTAACACCCCCAATCACCCAGCTTCCTGTAAACTCCCCCACTGGACCGAGGCCTGGCTGCTCCTCCTGTGTGATTGGCAAGCCGCCTGATGCCTGCTAAGAGAGGGGGAGCGGGACTAGGGGGAGGGGGCTAGCTAGGTGCCTGGGAAGGAGACCAGGCCAGTGGGACCTGACTGTAACACCCACACTGCTGCGCAGGGGCTCCAGTCCCCTGTTCTCAGCACCGTGCCCTCACTCACTGTGGCTGCCATCTCCTCCCACATCCAGCTGGGCCCTCCCTGCCTCCAAAGCTCCAGGGGGTTTCCATGGGAACACTAGAGGCTGGGTGAACTCCATCCGCCCTGAGTGAACTGGGAAGTGACCCCACTGCCTGCCCTTGTTAAGCCTTGTCCTCCCCTTGGGGAAGCGATTTCGTGTTGCACATTCCATTTGGGTACCCCAGGCTGCATGTGGCCCCTGGACTCTTGGGCTAGTGGTCATACCGTGTACATTTCTTCTGTGCTTTTCATATTTTCAAAGCACTTCCATATACAACCTCTCAATTGCTTCTCACAACAGGGCATGTATTCTTCTCCCCATTTCAAAGATGAGGCCCAGAACGTTTAGGCCTTCTGACCCCAGAAGTGTCTGCGACTACCCTTAGGAGCTTGGCTGTCTACCCCAGCTGTGGAAAGGAAGAGTGGGATGATGTCCCTTGTAGATCCTACCGAGAGTTTAACCAGTTAGAAGACTTACTGCCCTGGTAGGCATTTTGCTTTGTTTTGCACAGATAGGTAGATTTTTGTCGTAAACAAACTAATGCATATTCACCATGTGAGCCAGAGCTAGTTCCGTGTTGGGGATTTGCCATGCGGTTTGAGCTGCCTCCACACCCTCACTCATCTTCACGCTCACCTTTCTCACTTAGGGGCTGCAATGACAGAGACCGCAACCCAGGGAGCAGAGGCAGCAAAGGCACTCACAGAGGGTGGGAGCCATGGGGACAGGCGTACGGGTCTGGGCCTGGGAAGCCATGACGCTGACCCCTTGGTAGAGTGCACATCATCTTTCTCTTTCAGCCCTTGCTGGGTCATGGGTCTTGGGCAGATGCCAAAGAGCCAAGCAGTGGCCGTGGCCCACGGGCAGGGAATCCCTGCTTGGGCTAGGAAAGCTTTACCTCCTCCGCGTGCCTCCATCTGAGAGATGCATGGCCTGGGCTCTGGGAGACCACGTCTTGGAGTGGTCCACCGTAGCCTTCCATTTCATCCACCCTGACCCTTACACAGACCCCAACCCTTGCCCAGGAGCTTCTAGATGAAAATCAGAAGGAGGTTTGAGGAACCAAATAAATGGTCAGCCCCCGCCACCCGCTCCCCACCCCCGTGCAGAGCTCCAGCCAGCTCCACCACCAGCCCGGCTGGCTCCTTCCTGGTTGGAACGAAAGGGTCTCTGGTCGCACTGAATGCAGCTCTCAAACTGGTCTTGTACTTGCTGAATAAATACTGTTGTTCTTGCCTTAGCTGCTCTCTAGGTTTGTGGGGTTAAGTTACAGAAAATTGTGATACTGTGTGTGCGTGTGTGTGTAGTGCTAGGAGTCCACAGTAGGTCTCTGTCAAGCCAATGCCGTGATGAGGGCTTTTCCAATACTGACCCAGAAACCACAGAACCACGCAGAAACCCAAACCCCCCCGCCCAGCTGCCCAGGCGGCAGGCACAGCCTGGGGTCAGGACGGAGCCTCCAGCACCCCAGCACCCAAGTGACTTCCTCACTCCTCTGTAAAAGTCATGGTGCTAAGATTGTGTCAACCCCAAGACAACACATGGTCCTGTGCTTTGGCCACCCATTTGAGGCAAAAACAAAACAGCTGACACATTGTGTTCTGGTGCAGGTTTGTATTAAACTGTAGCTACTTCTCACTTGGTCTCAGTTGTGTTTCTTCAAAGAAGAGGGGGTTTGGTGGAGAACCTCCTCCACAGGGGTGAAGCTAAAGTTGCTAAGAAGACTCAGCTTCGGTTTTTCATGCTCATGTTGGCAAGTGGCAGCTTCCTGGGAGGCCTGAGCAGGGTGTACAGATTAAAAAAAAACAGCTGAGAGATGGGAGCGTCAGTGGCCCAACAGCTAGCAGTCAGTTCTCACACCCGGTGGGAACAATACCAAGGTTTGCGGTACCACATTCCCCCGGACGAGGTTGCTGGGTTATCTGAAACAGGGACAGCTGGGGGAAACATTAGATATAAAAGGGGGAAAAGCGGGCTTTCCCTGCCTCCCCTTTGTCGCCTGTTCTCTTAGCTACCACTTCGGAAACCCTCTTCCCACAGTGAGACCTTTAGGTAATGGGACTATGGCCTTGTAAAAATCACATGACAAAAGGCGGTCCCAAGGCCACTGTGTCAGAAAGAACTTCGGGCTGTTCTCTGGCTCCCCAGAACCTCACCTTTGGATTGGCCCACTGTTCCCACAAACTCCACCCACCTGCGTGCATCGAGACCCCTCCGCCTTCTGTCCAGATCTCAGCCAGATGTTCTGAGGCATGAGCTGCTCAAGCAATTTCACACTAAATAGTGAGTGAAATTGTTGCTTCCAGTGCTATAGAGTCCCTTGTACTTATTTCTTGCCCCAAAAGACAAAACCCTAGTGAGGGGGTTTTAGGTAGTGCAGGGAAATGGTTGGGGGCAGGGGAACTTTCCCATCTCACCAAAGCAGCAAGCCTCCTGCAAGTAAGGAAGGCTGAGACCAGAAGAAAGACCCGGGGCACCGCAGTTGGGGTGAAGCACTCGGTTATAATGAAATGAGCTGTGTGCACAGCTCTGGTGCAGTTCCTGAGCCAGATGGAAACACCATTACCTGGCTTGCAGGATGCCGAGTCCCGGGATGGTACCGAGCCAAAGCATCTGTCTTACTCTGTTTTCCCGTAACATGGAAGCGCACTAGAATTTGATTAACTGCCAAATATCCATTGTGTTTGGATGAAAAATGACATGGCCACACATTTGGCAGGCCATGTTGCATGGTCTCAGGCGGTTTATAGGGAAGAAAATAAAAGGAGACCAGGAGCCCACTTAATGCCTTCGTATGCATACAGTAGCAGAGGAAGAAAAGATCACGGACAGTAAGATGAGCCTGAGAATCTGCATTTGGGGAAACCTGACCCAGCCAGCTGCTAGGCAACCATCACCCTTAATTTCTTCACTCAGAATTACAGGTTGCCTTTTATGTACAGGTCCAACCTAATGCCAAGAAGTGCCTTGCAGTTGATGAAGGAGAAGGAGTCTCATGACATCCCAGGTAGGAAGAAGAAACATCGTGCTACACGGGGAGGGTAGACCTTATAGTCCTAGATTAATAAAAGGCTGTTTGACAGTGTTGCTAATAACACATGTGAAGAGCTCTTAGTACTTTTCCAGTAAAAGGTCTAACATTTTGTTGACACTTGATACAGCCTTAGGATGGGAGGTCAGCTCTTCACTTTCTTCCCTTGTGTATTTATAAACCACACATTTATACCTAGAGGAAGCTTCTCCTGGTTTCCCAGGACAATCCTGGTTTAAGTCCATTGTCCCAAAACAATTATTAATTGTGCCACCTTTCACTTTCAAATATGTCCTTGTTTGGGTAATAAATTTTATGGTCACCTTATGTGCACCTATATATTCATTAGACTATTAACATGCCTCCCCAGGAGTTAAAATTTTCCATCACTGAGACATGAGGGGCAATGGACTGTGGGAGGTGGGGAAAGTGGGTCCTTCTGGAGTGGGTGGGGACAGGGGTTCCCTGTGGCCGGCCCTGAGTCTCCACACAGCTCTCAGAGGCTTCATGAGTTCTCAGGGCAGTGGATGCAGCGGAGTGGTGAAGGCCTGGGAGCACGTTCCTTAGCTTTTCAGTTTACCCTATAGACTTTACTATGACATTAAAAGTTGTAAGTCGACCAGATTTTGTCATTTGTTTTCAAGGGGACTTTGATCAGACTTATAAACTTAATTAAACACTTTACATTTTAAATAATACTTAACATTCTATTTCCTTTTTTAGCATATTTCCTAAATACTAAATAATTTTTACCAATCTAATAAGTTTATGTATATATAGTGAGCTTAAGGATTTGTTGTTGTTAAGGATATTTCACTGCTAAGCATAAACTTAGTAAGATTTCAACTTAAAGTTATAAGTCTTAAGTTAAACACTTAAAATTAGCCATGAGCCCTGGCTGGTGTGGCTCAGTGAATTGAGCACCAGCCTGCAAACCAAAGGGTCACTGGTTCAATTCCCAGTCTAGGGCACATGCCTGGGTTGTGGACCAGGACCTCAGTTCGGGGCATATGAGAGGCAACCACACACTGATGTTTCTCTCCCTCTCTTTCTTCCTCCCTTCCCCTCTCTCTAAAAGTAAATAAATAAAATCTTTTTAAAACACACACACAGAAACACATTTTTTAAAAAATCAGCCATGATACACTCACTCCAATTAGCCAAAATTTTTCTTTAACAAGTACATAAGATGCCAAATATGTGCAGATTCTCTCTCTTTTTCAAAAAATTGATTTTAGGAAGAGAGGAAAGGAGGGAGAGAGGCAGACACAGAGAGAGAGAGAAACTTCGATTTGTTGTTCCACTTACTGATTCATTCATTGGTTGGGTCTTGTATGTGCCTTGACCGAGAATAGAATCCACAACATTTTAGTGTACAGGGCAACACTCCAATCAGCTAAGCCACCAGCCGGGGCCACATTCTCTCTTATTACAAACATATTAACACTATGGTTTTGGTTCTTTAAAATCTTTATTTTCTCGATTCTGTACTTTCTGCCAGATCTTAGTTCTCATGGGCTTTGGTTATAAGTCTTGTCCGGGTGGCAAGTCCACTCCTAGAGGGTGGAGGGAAGAGGTGCTGAGTAGCTCCACTCATGTGGCTCAACTCTCCCAAGTCAGGTACCAGAGTCTCACTGTAGCACTTCCTGGTCCATTCACATCTCTGCTACACCAGTTCCATTTTTTAAAACAAATTTAACAGATTGGGGTTCATAATGTTTAAACAATAACTGCATGGAAGCCAGTGCAAGATTTATCTACAAGTTCTAGCCAAATGGACACTGCCTCCTTTAAAATGTTTTGAATAAATTAAATCCTTTGTATTTTAAGGTTTCCTTAAATTTTAACTTAAATTCTGTCTTTGTATAGCATTCTTTTTTAAAAAATAGACTTTTCTTTAACCAATTTTGACTTTATAGAAAAATGTAAAATACTGAGAGCTCCCACACACCCTCTACGGTTCCCAGCTCCCCCTATAATTACCATCTGACATTAATATGGAGCATTTGTTACAATCAATGAACCGGTATTGATATATTCTCATGAACTAAAATTCATACTTTATTCTGATGTCCTTACCTTTTACTGAATGTCAATTTTCGGTTCCAGAATCCCATCCAAGACACTTGGGTTCCCTTTGGCGCTGACAGTTTCTCAGACTTTCCTTGTTTTTGATGACCATGAGAGTTTTGAGTAGTATTAGTCAGGTATTTTGTAGAATGTTCCTTTATTGAAACTTGTCTGCTGTTTTCCTATAAATAAATAAATAAATAAATAAATAAATAAATAAATAAAGTTAAGCTGGTTGGTGTTAATGGGTTTTTAGGAGGAAGGCCACAAAATTGTCCTTTTTATCACATTATGTTTATGGTATATACTCATATATCAGTATCATTTATCACTATTGATGTTGACTTTGATCACCCGGGTAAAGCCTGGCATAGCTTTTTAAATTTACACTTTTTCCTTTTATGAGCTACACAGTTCTCTCATTACAATACGCAACTTCTTTGAGCAACTAAGTACGCATATATATCTCATGCTACGTATTGTACTAGATTTTGTGGATGTGTGCTGAATGACTCCTGCAGTTAGAAAATGTTTTAAATGCAGTATCAGTTGTAAAATCTCTCATTTTTGATTGGGCAATCAAGAAGTTACCAGTATCTTAGCACTCCACAGGGCTAAGAAATATTCAGAGAAGCACAGGCTCTTAAGGTTTCATCAAAAATCCTCTTGACACATGGGTCAAAATTTAAGCATTTTTATACACACACACACACATGCACTTTTTATTTCCACTATGTAACACCAATTTCTTAATTTTTGGAGTTTTTAGCTTTACACAAATACACTCAGGCTGTCATGCTGCCTTTCCGGCTTGAATCATACAAATGTGTTGACTATTTTCCTCGAAATGCAAATTCTTCACATATTTCCTATTCCCAATCATTTTGGAGACCCTTGAGCTTTCTGAACACTATTTTTCTTTCTACAGATGAACAACATGTTCTGTGAATTACAGCTCTCCGAGCCCCTTTGGGGGGAAACAAATTCTTCTATAAGTCAAATATCACTTCGCAATGAAAAACAGTCGCTTACGGTTATGCATATTTTAATGTCATCATATACTCAGGGCCTCTTGCTTTGTTAGAATTCTTGGTTTTGCGCTATCCTCTCAAGTTCCGCAGCCTGGGTTTACCTTGGGGTAAGTTGTTCCCTTTTGATCAATTCCAAAGATGCTGTGTTTAAAGACACTGGGGCGTTCTTAGTAAACTAGTCTTTGATCCCTTTACTGCAGCAGGAGCTGAAGCCACTGGGGAACAATGTCTGCAGGGGAGCCCTCAGGGAAAGGAGACTCTGGTGGCAGGGTCTGGAGGACCTGTCCCCATCCCACAGTGCTCCACCAGAAGTCCTGGTGTCCGCAGACGGGGGAATCTGCAGGAACCACCGAGGGTGCCTTAGGACTAGGGTCCCCGTGTGGGGGCTGCTGAGGTCCATGAGACACTCAGTTTTCCAATGGCCAGGCCTCTATAGTCGAATTTTCCCGGGCGTGGTCTGGTGGACGTCAAGGCTGGTATCTTTTCCAAGTTGTGAGGATTTGAGCTTATGCTTTGGGAGCACTTTATAGTGTTTACTTAATGTCCACAAAATGGTTCTGTCCTTTTTCCTGGTTATCTATCTGTGTGAGCAGCTATGAAAGGATTTTGCTTTTCTTTTGTAATTCTCACTTTTTACAGCTCTCACACCTTTGTCTGGCATCATGGTCACAGGAACTGTCAAGTTGAAATTGTAATTTCGGACATCTCTGCTACACCAGTTCCATTTTTTTAAACAAATTTAACAGATTGGGGTTCATAATGTTTAAACAACATCTCAGCAGGGTAGGAGCTCCCTTCTAAACCTTTGAGCTGAGATAACCGATTAAGTCAGTCTAGCCCAATGGTTCCCAACCAGGACGATTTTGTCTCCCGGGAGATATTTGGCAATGTCAGGATACAATTTTTGGTTGTCAGAGCTAGGTGGAGAGGTCCTACAGAATCTGGTGGGTAGAGGTCAGGATGCTGCTAAACATCCTACAGTGCACAGAACAGCACCCCTCCCCCCCACAACACACACACACACACACACACACACACACGATGAAAAACTGTCCAATCAAAATGTCAGTATCTACCTCATGTGGCAAACGTTTTTGAACTAAAACCACCCAGGGGTGGCACTGAACCACAGCATCCCAGGTGGCAGAGGGGAGATATGGAAGATGCCTGGAGAGCAGGACATCAATAGGTCCTGCCTGGTGCGCTCAGGCCTTATCTGGCAACCCTCTGCACCATCATCGGGGCCCATGTTGCACCATATTCTGCCACAACTATGTTAAAATGTTGCCAAAAAAAAGAAAAAAAGACCATAGATGCAGAATTTAAAATTAAGTTTTGTCATTTACTGAGAGCCTGCATGCAAGAAGGAAGAAACCCTCACCAAGTGGCAACTTGATGACTGTCACATCTCAATTCCTTAACAATCAAAAGAACAGGCTTTCTTATATTCATGGGTGTAAACGAAAACATTCTTTGGGAATTGCCTTATGGCCAGTAGAGGAGGGGGCTTTTCAAAACCCAGGAAAGAGAAAGAAGAAGACCTCATGATACTCAGTTGGGGAAGGAGAGTGGATGTTATTGTTATAAGCAAAATTCAAAAAATCTATTTGAAAGAGTAACAAAATATACATCTGTAAAGAATCACAGTGTTTGTCCAGTAAAAACTAGGGATGTATCTTTTTTCTCAATTCAAATGCTTTACTTTGCGTGTAACAACTATGCCATAAAATGCTTATGGCAGTTTCCCGTTCTGCACATAAGGAGTTTGGAAGTCTTTACTCCATCCTAACAACAAGCAAAAAACTGAACAGACTGAAAAATCAACAATGATTCTTGGATCCATAAGAGAGGGGAGGACACAGGGCAAACCACTGCCCCCAAGATTGGAAAGACAGTCAGGCAAATGAAGTGGGAGGGACCATACTTCCTGATTTTAAAAGTTGCTACACAGCAATAGTAATCAAGACAGTACTATGTGATACTGGCATAAGGATAAACATACAGGGCAATTAAACAGAACTAAAAGTCCATTAAAAAAATAACAAAGTACCCATGGTCAACTCATTTTCGATCAAGATGTCAAGATGATTTAATGGGTAAAAATAGTTTTCAAACGGTGTTTGAACAGCTAGACATCTACATGCAAAAGAATAAAACTGGAACTTTACCTCACACCATATATAAAAATGAATGCAAAATGGATCAAAGACTTACATGTGAGAGCTAAAACTATAAAACTCTTAGAAAAAAACATAGGGGTAAATCTTTATGACTTTGGATTTGGCAATGAATTCATAGATATGATGGAAAAAATCATGAGCAACAACAGAAAAGCTAGATCAATTTGGCTTCATTAGATTTTAAAACATTCTGTACTTCAAAGGACACTCTCAAGAAAGTGAAGTGACAACCCACAGAATGGGAGAAAATACTTGCAAATCATAGATCTGATAAGGGATTTGTATCTGGAATATATAAACAACTCTTATGACTCAATACGAAAAAGAAAAATACCAATTAAAAATGGGCAAAAGATCTGAACAGGCATTTCTCCAAAGAAGATTTACGAACAGCCAATAAGCCCATGAAAGAAGTTCAACATCATTAGTCATTAGGAAGATGCAAATCAAAACCACAATGAGATTTCACTTCACAACCACTAGGATGGTTATAATCGAACAGAGAGATAAGAACCCGTGTTAGGAAGGACGTGGAAAATTGGACCCCTCATAGGCTGCTGGTGGGAATGTAAAATGGTGCAGCCAGCTACAAGGCCTGGGGACCAGCATGGGACAGCTGGAGAGGCAGAGGGTCTTGGGAAAGTGAAGTCCTAAGCAATGACCTCCTTCAGTTAGCCAGTGCGTTCAGTTCCCAGGCGGCCAGAGAAGCAGCTGTATACCGAAAATTCCAGGAAAGTGCATACTCCGCTGCCCGTCTCCAGACTGGCCTCCTCTTCTACCCTGTCGGACTTCCTTGTTTGGCCTTGCTTTGCTCCCCCAAGCCCTGGGAGGTGGTGCCTGATCACTGTACTACCCACAAAGGCCTCCAGATGGCGCTTTTAGCTCATCAGTGGCTAATTAGACCCTAAACTTTCCGGTGAACAGGTAAGGCCCAAGGAAAGCAGGTCTGTTAGGTTACCATGTTCTCAATCCTAGCTCCCCAAAGAAGCTCAGGATCAGGTAAGCCGTGAATGTGGATGAGGGGCCTTATCAACCTTTCTTGTATCAGGAGAAACCCTAGGGAAGCTGTCCCTTGCGAGGCCAATCTCAGGGTTTTGTTAAGGTTGTCAAATTTGGCAAATAAAACTACAGGATGCTCCATTAAATTTGAATTTTAGATAACAAGTAATTTTTAGTATTTTTAGTGTAGGTATGTCTCAAATAGTGTCTGTGTTATATTTATCCTAAAAAATTATTTGTGCCCTAGTGGGGTAGCTCAGTTGGTTAGAGCATTTTCCCAACACACCGATTGCAGGTTTGATCCTCAGTCAGGGCACATATCAGAATCAACCAATGAATGCATCAATAAGAGGAACAGTAAATTGATGTTTCTCTCTTGCTCTCCCCCGCCCCCCATCTGTCTCAAATCAGTTTTAAAAAATAAAAATTACTTGTTATCATCTCAATATACATTTAACTCAGCATCTTAATTTATCTGGAAACTCTAGTTTAGGTTTATTTACATGTTTTCTACCTTCCATTTAATGTATGCTGATGGACTATCTGTCAGGCATGTATTAGATAGTACAAAAATGAATCAAGTGCAGCCCCTGCATTTAGAGGCTCAAATCCATGCAGCTCCCTAACCCATGCTCCTAACCTCTGCCTGATGCTGCCTTTGCATGAATTGGCCTTGATGTTTGAGTTGGTGATCACTAGGAGAGAGGCACTATGTGTGTCTACTGAGTAGCGGGAATAGCTGAGAGCAGTGACAGAGAAGAGTCCTGGGACCATGAGGCCACCCCGAACTCACCCAAGTTAATCCGGGCGCTTACCACCCGCCTCACCACCATGGAGGCTGTCTGCCACGACAAGCAGCGTCACTGCTTGCAACCTAAGCCACTGGCAAGAGTTGCTGTTCATTCCGAATACAGTAGGTCATTACTGTTCACAGGGGGTTTGTCTTAAGACCTTTGCAAGTTCCAAATTTGCATATTTGTTCCTATATAATGAAGCAGGATATACCTCAGAAGGAAAATCAAGTGACCTCTTGACCCTAGTGAGAGTTTCGGTTATTATTGAGAGTTACCATTTATTGGGTATTTGCTGTGTACAAGACACTGCTGGGCATCTTTCAAATATTATTTCATTTAACCATCGCAACACATGAGAAAAACCAAAGCCCAAGGTCACATAACCAGGAAGCACTGGACCCAATGCTAGTGTGCTTCCAGCAGGATTAGGGTCACTCTCTAGGCTCATCTTCTGCAAGCTGCGGATTTAAAATTCATCCTTTGGTAAAATTACATATCGCTTATACAAGTCCTTGTAAACTTTAAAGCCATGTCAAGGGTTTCCTATGTGTATCAGTCTTATTTGAGTGTCCTGTTCCACTTTTAGCTACTTTCAAATGAATAATGGACAGAGTTGCTAACAGTTACCAGCATTGCCGCTCTCACCTTGCCTCCAGCTCACACACAAGCAGGACTGCCCTGTGTGCTCTGATCTAAAATCTAAACCCCCACCAGCCAGAGTTAACCCACTTTCTTACACTCCTTCCACCACCTGGCCTCACCAGTCACCCTGGGAAAAGTACAGAAAGGTCAGATTGTTTTTAACTTGCTTGGCTGTTTTTAGTCCCACGTGAGGTGCTAAATAAGATAGCCTTTGAGTGTGAGGACCTCTGGTGGGCAGAGATGTGAACAGCATGGTAACACAAGGCGATGGGGACTGTGATAAAGAATGTACCTGGTACCGAAGGGAGCGTGTTAACTCTCTGGAGGAGGTCCGTGACGGTGTCACAGAGGAGAGGACATGAAGGCTGGTTTTGGAGAATGAGTAGGAGTTTTCCCAATGAAGGGAAAGGAGGGACTCCAAGCAGGGTGAACCCGGTCAGGCAGGCTCTGGCACGAAACAAAACTGCTTGTTCGGCCAATTGCGAGAGCTTGCTCTCTGTGGCTGACATACACGGCGAGAGATAATGAGGTTGGGCATAAAAGAAATGGAAGGTGAAATGGAAATGGTTAGTAGGGGCCAGATTATAATAGAACTTGTCCACCATGTGAAGGAGTCTTACCCTTTAAGCCAGTGTTCCTCGGACTTTCCACGAAAGTACTCCCAAAAGCAGTAAATGGTACAGGCACGGAGGTGTTTGGGTTCAAACTCTCTTTAAAAGTCTTGCCTTTGAAATCATGTGACTCTTGCATTCTGCATAAAATGAAACTTGAGGAAGATATAACTATTCCATTGCTCCTCTGCCTTGTTTCCACACTGCCCCCACCTCCCACCATGAGAAGCCCCTTCAGCCAGTTTGAGGACAGCCATGGGAATGAAGCAGGGGAGTTATGTGTTAAGATTTATCTTTTGAAAAGGGCCTTCTAGCAAAAATGTTGAGCATGGGTCGAATATAGGAGAGACTGGAGACAGACAGACCAAGTGGGAGGCTCTGCCGTAATCCAGGCAAGAGATAGTGAAGGTGATGGAGATAAAGAAGGGGAAATATCTGAAAGACATTTAAAGGTGAAATAGAAATACTGCAAAATTGCCCTGGTATAGGGAGTTGGTGAGAAGACAAGGGTTAGGACCACCCTCAAGTTTTTCTTGGGTAGTGATGCCATTACAAATAATAAGAAACATAGGAAAGGTAGGTTGGCAAGGGGAGGGGGAGTTTACGTCCATTGAGTTTGGGGTGCCTGTGGGACATAGGGTTGGAGATATCTAGGGGGTGATTACGTTGTACAGGTCTGACCGTTGGAGAACAGATTGGAATGGATATACAGATCGAGAAGTCTGGTAATAGGTGGGACCACACACGGAGTATGAATAGAGGGAGTAGGGAATAAAATGAGATGGGAACCCTGGGAATCATCGTTGTTTAAGGGAAGATTTAGAGGGCAGGGGAAAATGAAAAAAAAGAATATCAAAAAGACAGGAGGACCCACGGTACCCTGGTGAGTGGCCAATTCCACGGCTGGGGCAGGAAAGGGACAAGATGAGCCTGAAACATCTTGTGCCAGGAAGCGAGGAAACATTCGAAGAATGATGGGTCCGAATCCAAAAGACCCAGGAGCTTGAAGTTTCTTTCACTGGCCAAATCCGTGACAAATTGAGCATCAAAACAAATAATCATAGGAGAGGATTACAACCAGCTGGGGGGTAAATCCATGTCAACACAGAAATAAATGGCCGTGAGTCCAAGCTCTAAACCAGGACCTGGCAGCGACATGCCTGGCTGGATTTGAGAATCGCTGTGAACCAGTAATTGCTGTGTGTGCCTTCTGTTTTTCTCTTTTTTGAAATTATGATGTCTGTAGCAATTATCCTGTCTGTGGCACGAGTATATGCTAGGTGTACCTGGGGCAAATGATGTTTCTTTACTTCATAGGTCTTCAGATCAACAGGACCAGTATTCAGGGAGTTATAGCCAAGGAAGTGGACGCGAGGAGCCCTATCTACACTGGGACCTGAGTTAGATGATGAGATCCTGGACTTCAAGGTGCTATTATGGAACGAGACTTGGGTGTCTTGAGGGAGGAGATGAGTGTATTTTGCATTGAGTGGGTGTGAATTGGTGTCATTAGGGGTAGAGTGTGGCAGATCCTATTTTCCAAAAATGACTTCACCAATATCTCCCATCCACATGCTCTTGTTATGTGGCATAGACATTCCTCCCACTGAGAGGTGAGGTCTATATTCCCTTCCCTTGATATTAGTTAGACTTTTATGATTTTTCTCAACCAATAGGATAGGGCAGAAGTGATGTCTGAGGCTGTTGTAAAAAGGGATGCCAGAACCAACCAGCTGAGCTCTTCCTGAATTCCCATCCCACAGAAATGGAAATAATAAAATGGCTGTTGTTTTAAACCACTAAATTGGAGTGAATTATTTTGTAGCAATAGCTAACTGGCACATGGCAAAATATTAACATGTGGAGAACCGAGGTGAAGGGCGTGCAAGAATGGTCTTCTATCCCCTGTGTGGTGACTGGGTGGGGCTATTGGGATCATAGGCTCTTCTTGGGATTCCTCAGCCTAGTTTATACCACCCAAGTCTATACCTACAGCCATGGGGCTGAGCTGGAACTTCAGGCTGGACAAGCAAAGTAAACTGAGTCTGAAATTTTCCCAAGTCTCTGTAGTACTCAGACACTGACACCAATATTCCTGGGGTGGAACCTCTGAGAGCTAGACAAGGAGGCATAGAGAAGAATGCTAGCCTATGGATTCTTACTTCTGAGTCATTCGGAGAGAATGCAGCATCTCCAGCATTTCAACAAGCCCAACAGAATCCAGGGATGTTCACCAAAAGGGCTCAACCCAAGCTGGATTAGGAGACAATAGAATGGTGAGGTGTGAAGAGGCTACTGGTTAGAGAAGGTGGCAGGAATTACGGAGGTTGTCAGTGCCCTGTGAAGAAATTTACTTGAGTGGAAACATTTGGGATATTGCAGAAGGGAGACTAGCTAGAGGTAAGGATTTGGGAAATCAAGAATGCCAGAGTCTCAACTGATAGATGGCTAGAGTTTTGGCATTAAGATGGAGAGATAAGGAAGTGAGAGAATTATAATAGTAGCGGCAGTACTTAAAGATTAAATGTGTGTAAAGATCATAAGGAAAATGTTTATTGAGACTTGGGGGCAGCTAGGTTAGAGAAAGTGAGGAAGAATGAAAATCTTCTTTTTTCTTTTTAACCTTTTGACCCGCTTCACCCATTTCTCTGGGGCCAAAGAAAATTTTTGAAGAATCTTTTAAGAAAATCATTGTCTTCACTTGATTCAATCACATAAACACTTATTGGAATTCCACAGTGTGTCCCATTCTGTGCCCAGATGCTGAAGGAGCTGATAAGACAGAATTCCTGTCCTCAAGGGGCACATAGTCTGGTTGGGGAGACAGACATGAAAACCAAAGACAGTACTTTAGAATGTGAGTACAGATATGACCTCAAGACATCAATGGGAGTCAGAGCTGAGGACAGGAGAGCCAGAAGTAATCTGCACAAAGAACCAGAAGAGGGGTGAGCGGAGCAGAACCCTGGGCAGGACACTGAAGGTTGATAACAATGAGCATAGACAGGGAGAGGAGGGATCTAGAAGATCTGGGGAGAGCCATGAAAGCAGACTTGGAATAGGGAATTTGGGAACACCAATGAACACATTAAGGAGGAGCTAGAGAGGCAGAAAATCTAAACCAGCTAGTGAGCAAAATGAAAAAGCAAGAATTGTTTACAAATGCATCGGGAGAGAAACAATAAGGTTGTTTCTTAGATCAGTTTTGAAGTAAAAGTATGGACTTCCTGGTAGGAAATAAGGAATGTTTAATACAAGTCGAGGAAAATCGAATTTGGGGATTAGCGTAACAGGCTGTGATTCAAAGCCGTAAACCAAGAGTAGAGATAATGCCTAGCCTTAGCTCTCGTGTTGTTGAAAGAGAAGAAATATTCTCCACTTTTTCCTTTGCAGTAGCTGTGAGACAGGTAAGAATCGGTCATCTTCCTACTATGGAACCAAGTGTAAACGGTTGTTCCTTCCGTGATTAGTTAGACTGGGTGGAGGAATTGTTACCCTGTTGCTAAGGAAAAAGGAAGGGGCTGTTCCCGGTTGCTATGGTGACAAGGTAAGAGCGTTCCCTCGGTACCGCGGTAAATTTATGAAGCTGGTTCTTCTCCTTGTTGCTATGGAAATCTAGAGGGACTGTTCTCGGCACCCTGCACCTCCCGCCGCCGTTGCTAGGACAAGGTGGAGGTAGGGGCTGTCCTTCCCTCGCCGCCTGGTTGCCTTGGAGACGGCGGGTGCCCTGGCCCCGCCCCGCTCGGACTGACAGCGGTGGCCGCATCGCGCCTGCGCAGTGCTCTCGTCCCCCGCAGTCTCTGTGCGTTGAAGCCGGAGACCGCGGCGGCCTCTGCTAGGACCCTCCGCCCCGGAGCCGCCGGCCGGAGCCACAGCCTCAGCCGCAGCGCCCCCGCCGCCTGTCCCCTACCCCGCCGCCTCCGCCGGAGCCGCCTCGCGCACTGTGAGTCCGGGCCGAGGCGACGGACGCCGAGGGGCTGAGTCAGCGGGAGGCCCGGGCTGGGGGAGGGGAACCGGGCTGCCCCCCTCGCCTCTCCACCCGCGCCCCCGCCCCCCAACCTCGTCTCCCTCCGGCCCGCCTCCCTCCCTGCATCCTTCTCTCCCGGGCTTCTTGCGGCCGCCGCCGTCAGGCCTTCGCGAGCCACTCCCCCTCCCCTCCCTTCCCTCCAGACCCACCTCGGGGGTCCTTCTCCACGAGATGCAGCGCTACCGCACCTCGGCCCCGGACTGATTTGTCGCCCCAACTGCCTCTCGTTCGCCCTTGTTCCTCCTCCTCGCTCCTCTTGGGCCTGACATCTCCGGCCTCTCTGGTTTTCCCCAGTGCTATGCCAGGAAGAGAGTGACAAGGGAGAGCGAGGGGAGACTTGGGGGAGGGGGACAGTCGGCCTGCCCAAACCGCGGGGCCTCAGGTTTCTTACTCACACGCTCCTGCCCTGGCTGGTGTGGGAAGCAGGTCTGGACAGTTCTCACTGGCTGCCGAGAGCTTGTGGGGCTTTCGGGATAGCTTTGGCTGAGATAGCCCCGTCGTGATCTGTTTAGTGAACACCCGCTAGTCACGGTGGCCTGCTAGTGGGCTGAGTATTGCCTTGGCGGGCGCCGTGGAGAGGGACTAGAGGGAGTGGAGGGAGGGGGAAAGATTGCGTGTGGGAGCTGAAGTTCTTGCGCTTCCGGTGTGTTGTTGTGAATAAGCATCTTGCAGTACTCTTTGAAATGCCTTTTTTTTTTTCTCTGTAGTATCTCCCTAGTATATTGTGAGTTTTGGAAACAGACTTGATATCATCCATAGCAAGTGCTTACTCTCAGTGTATTCAGGGGTTGTGGCAGGACTTGATCCCTGATGCCTGTGAATTCCATGGGGTGACCCAGTGGGTAATAGTTTTAACATAATGTGCAGATGGGAGAGGAACCGAGGTTTCTCGGAGTCCTGTACCCCTGGCCTCCTGCAGCTGTGAGTCTTTGTGGGGGTTGACACCTGATAGGGGGTCTAGCACATTTGGGCGATTCCCTGGGTTATGTTTGCTCCCCATCCACCTGCCCATCTTGCATTCCCTGATCTTGGGTTAGAGGAAGATCCCAAACTGTTTTTCCAGCAGAAATTGAGCTGAAGTCAGAGTTGTTGCCCACAGCCAGAAGCTGCCTCTTAATAAACATGCCTCAACTCGAGGGCTCCTAACTACTGTGTGTGCACCTCATTGCCAAGTTCCTTTGATTTTTTTTTCTGCCTTCCAGAGTTCAGTGTACTGTTAAAAAATATGTGTAAATATCAACCAGTTAAACTGTACATGAGGCTTTGTGTTTTTTAACTCCAGGCTGCAAAAGAAGTAGATGGTTCACTCCTAAAAATCATGTTGAAGGAGCCATTAATGTGGAGTTCCTGAGATTGTGAACAGTGAGAAATAACGATTTTGCTCCTTGAGTTTGCTCAATCATGGCCTATTGGCAGCCTCCTCAGAGCCACTCCCCACCCCCATGCCCATCAGATTAGTTTACAGTAGCAAAGACGGCTGTCGCCCTAGTTTTAAACATAGAGATGGAGTTCAGGAAAACTACAGCCCCCATGCAGCAGCACAGTTTCTTCTGTTTCGAATGCCAGTCTGGGGTTTGGCGGGATGCACCTGCCCGTGGGGTGATGGGAACTGTGGGGCCTGAGCGTTACATTCCTTCGGTGTGGTCCCCTCTGTGTCACATAGCTCACGGAAATACCCAAGCAGGGCAGGAGCAGACAGCTGTGCCGGAGAGCTGCTCCTCCTGGGTCGAGTGTATTTTGGGAACCAGCAATATTGCTGGGGTGGAGGGCTGTGAGTTAAGAAGCAAGAAAATGTGTCAAGGCCAGATAGATCAAGAGGGTGTGAGTAAAATGTTCCCTTTCCGATTTGCTGTGGGATAGTAAATTTTCAGAGCATCACAGGGGTTTTTATATGGGCTAATTTGCCTTTGAAATCCATACCAGTGTTTTATGAGATAATGATGGAATGCCTTTTAAACTGCGACTGTTGAGAAACAGGACTAATACCTGTTTCTTACACACTACCTGTCCGGTTGTTACTGAATGTAATTGTTAAGATCAGGGAGAGAGACATTATCTGAACCAACTTAGACCTAGATCTGCGTAATCTATGTGGTGAGTTTTTAGCCCTACATTTCCCAGACTCTAAGACACACCAGCAATTTACCAACACCTTTTAGGTAAGATAGTTGAACACTGCTAGATCGAAGTATATGTTGTTGTTCTAAGGAACATCCTAATTTCAGGACCATGAAAACAGACGGTAAGTGGCAAGACTTGAAAGAGGGGTTGGTGTGTTTTAGGACTGCAAAAGAATGATATTTATAATATTCCTGGGTGTGTGATGATGCCATTAATTACTTAGCATCCTGAGATGTATGCATTGTGAGGACGGATCTCTGCAAGTCCTTCCCCCAAGCCATGTATCTAAGGTGATTGGCTGGAGTTAGGTGTGGTAGTTGGCTTCTGAACAGGGGGAAGTTCCCATGTGGGGATCAACCCAAGGCCTTAATATGGCACCCTCCAGAAGCTGAATGAACCACCTGGAGGCAAATGTCTTAGGAGTTATATTTGAATTTAGCCAAGCAACATCTTTCACAAGCTGAACACAAAATATATTTGTGCACCAGAATGCATCTGCCTTCATTCATTTACAGACACATTTGTAAAGATCCTAAGACACTTCCTTAGGATATTAAAAGTGGAGGGACTTCAAATGGCAGAGGCAGATTAAGGTCAGTTGAGGCCCTGGGCGCAGAAGAAAATATTTAAACATACTATCAGGTTTTACCGCCAATTGTAAACTTGTACATAATTAAAATTACACATATGAAACCAAACTTGGTGTCATTAGAAAAAAGTGTGAAGTTGGGGCTTTGCGGGGCCCTTCAGAAGTCGGGACCCAGGGCGTACACCCGGTGCGCCTGCCGTTAAATCTGCCTCTGTCAAATGGTATAGTTCAATGTCCTCATTTCCAGATTTTGACACGAGACACCAAAAGTTAAGTGACTTGCCCAGGGTCACCCAACTAATGTAGCAAGTATGTGAAAACACTACACTGTAAACTGTGAAGATCATGCAAATAAACATTGGTGGTTATTAGTGGCTGAGTCAGGATCAGAACCCAGATTTCCAGACTAGAGCTATCCTGCAATACCACGTTGCTTCATCCCTCGTGTTTAATATTCCAGAGGGTTTTATTAAAAATAATTTAGTCATCTGTAATTAGCCCTGTAGACAAGGGCTTGTTTTATTGTCTGAGATGTTGCAAAGCCAGGCAAAGTTCAGTGTCGCATTGTCTAATTAAATATTCATTCTTGCCACCTTAAAAATAATAATTTTTCCTTACACTTTTCAACTTCAGGAAGGTTGTTCTTTTTTAAACTTGTATCATCTAACATAAAGCAAATGTGCAGGTGGGTGTTTGAAGTCTTCTTAACTTCCTATCTGCGGGGCTGCTGCATTCCAGAAACAAGGCGGAGAGGAGAAGGAAGCTGGATTCTCTTCCAGCTCCCACAGTGTAAGCCACTTTAGTTCCTGGAAGTCACAGGGACTTCTAATCCCACTCCAGTCCTTCACCGCCTGGCTGTGTGGCCTTGGGCGAGGTGCGGATCCTCTGAATACCGATCTCCTCACCTGCAAGCCTGAAAATAGCTGTTTTATGCGGTGGTTGTGAGGAGTAATGAAAGAAAGTATATGAAGTACCTACTTAATAAGAAGTAGCAATCATTATTTTACATTACTAAAGTATAAAATAAAAAATAATGCTTTCAAAAATTTATTGTGACTTAAATCCATCTTGGACCCTCAATTCAGCAGCCCCCCTTCTCCCGGCAGCCCTCTCGGTGTGTTTGACATGCACAGAGAGATTTGCCCTGTGAAGACCTGGCACTTGCAGTGTTATTTCAACCGCCAAAATAGGAGTATATGAAATGCCCCTTTGTGTCCATGTGCTGAGCCGCCCGGGTTGCCTGAGCGCCTGGCGGAGCAGGCGCAGTTGACTAGGAGAGCGCGGACTGGTGTGGTCCTGTGCGCGCTGGGGGCGGTGGGCCTCTGGCTGGGGAGGCCAGCCTGGGGGGTGTCTTAGCTTGAAATGGAAAAGCCGCTGAGCTCTTGCTCGTGAGTAAAGCTCACATGGCCTGCATGTACTTCCTCTACTATTAGAGGTGTAGCTTTAATTCGTGACTTTGCTCAATCAGCTTCTGCATCCGGGAGACCTGGAGGGCCAGGGAAAGGAGCCATCCGTCTTCAGAGGGAAACCTACTCACTAGTGAGCAGAGGGAAAGGGAGGTCGTTTTGGATGGCAGCGATTCCAGATGGGCTCAAGGCAGACTACCGAGTAATTAATGAGCCAGGGCCATTCAGATGGGAGAACACAAATGAATTTAAATTCCTGTAAATTTCATGAGGGAAGAAAATACCCAGGAATAGCATCCAAAGACTGGAAAAAATAAAAACACAGTAGTGTTTACCTCTGGGAAGTGGGATTTGATTGTGGAAGAGGGAAAAAGATACTCAAAGGGGAACTTTTACTTTATGTCTGCTTTTGTATATGAATATTTACAAGAATCATGTATGCTTTTGCGATTTAATGAAGACCAGCAGAATTGGTAGTGGTTGTTTTTCAGTAAATATGTTTTGGCACAAAAGAAGCATTGCCTTTTCTAGAAGCCCACAGCACATGGGGCAGACAGAGTTAGACCGCTTTCCTTGGGCAGGCCAAGGCAGTTTGCACCAAACCATGCCCTCGGGTGATAGCAGGACCCTCCAGCGTGACCGCTCCCCTGGCAGCCCAGCATGCTTCACAGACCTCCTGCCTCAACACCTCTTCCTAATCTTCTCACTTCCTTCTTGAGAATAGTCCCCTCCTTCTCCTGACTAGTTGAAATAATCATTACTACTCTAATAAGCTAATTTAATTTTCAGCTACTGATGAAAATAGCATCAGACCATATGAGCATATGGTCTTTATGAAAAATCTATGCTTCTTATTTAACATCAAGAGGGCTTGAAGTTTAAAGGAACCCCAGCTGAAGTGCTGGCACACTCTGTTACAGTGGCCGTATTTTAGATACGACTTGGCTGAGAGAGCACACCTTTCACACAGAGATTTATTAAGTGCTTCTCTGAAGAATTACTGATAAACCGACTTTATTAAATATTATTGGACTTTTAATCATCTCATATATTGGTTATTTGTGTTTCTTAACCAGATGTCCTATTTATTATAGAAAGATGACACGCCTATCATTTGGACACGCGCTCGCTTACCCAGGAATTAGGGTGGGTCATGCTGAGTAACCCACATTCCATCACCCAGTCTTGCCTTTGGCCAAGAGGACGAGTTTGTGTGACAGTTGGCTAAGGTTGGCGAGGCATCCTTTGGCCAAGGATGGCTTTTTTTCTCTGTGGAGTTGACTGGCCAATACGGGCCTAAGCCCTAAACATTATGCTAACAAGCATCATCCCCTACCAACTTTGCTAAACTAGCCAGGTACTATTACCCAACTTTTTAGCGTAATGTCAGTGGTTTGAGCTCTGGACATTTCATTTGCCTAAAGTACATAAGGACTTGACCTATTCAAAGTACGTTGCTCTGCGTGAGATTATTTTTTTCTTGAAACTGTTTTCTATATATAGGAGACACATACCACTGTGTGATGTTTAAAATAACAGTGAGAATCAGAGCTTCAAATCTCGGAAACTTATACAATATATGTCAAAAGCTTTGAAAAGATGCATATCCTTAGACCAGAAATTGTTATTCCAGGAATATTTAGAAAACCAGAGGTGTATATGAAAATATTTGTGTAAGGATTTTTACTGATGCAACATTATTAATAATATCAAACACTTAAAGCAGTCAAAAGGGTCAACAATTAGGGATTGGTAGGTTCACTTAGATAAAATATTGCACAAGCATTAAAAATCCTCTAGAAGAATATTTATTGATATCAGAAACTTTTGATATAATCAGTGAAAAAAGTAGGATGTAAAATAGTATGTTGAGAATGAAACCATTTTTATTTATTTTATTTTATTTTTAGAATGAGGGGAAGGGAGGGAGAAAGAGAGGGAGAGAAACACTGATGTGTGAGAGATACATCCATTGGTTGCCTTTCGCACGCCCCCAATTGGGGACCTGGCCTGCAACCTAAGTATGTGCCCTGACTAGAAATTGAACCAGCAACCCTTCGCTTCACAGGTAGGTGCTCAACCACTGAGCCACACTAGCCAGGGTGAGAATAATACCGTTTTTATAAAGAAAAGTATGAAAAGGTACTAGGAGAGCATATGCCAGATCGTAAGTGATTATTGTTAAGTAAAGGAGTTGTAAGTGAATGTTTTGTCTTGGTGCTTTTAAGTGTTTTCCAAACTTTTCCACATTAAACAACTATAACTTTTATTATAAAATTTTTAAACCAGTGATTTAGAGACTCCATATAGTAGAGCAATATCTAAGAAGCTCACAAGGTATTCCATTTTTCATGATTATTTTGTTTCACTATTGCCATGATTAATGGTAAACACTTCTCAAAGGTGTTTCTTTAGATAGCTGTTTCATTTCCTTTGGGAGAGAGTGTGTGCCTGAAGTAGTATTGTGTGGGCCAGTGACTTAAAAACAGCCTAGAAACTCAAAAAAAAAAACAAAAACAAAAAACTCCATCCATCCAAAGTCATCTGTCTTGACTCAGTTGAGATTTTTTAAAGATTTATGAACAGAAAATGTCTTAAGGTAGTTTACTTTGTCTCTTAACTTTTACTGTTTAAATTTATCAGGTTTTAGTAAAACCCTATATACCACAGGTCTGTTTTGGATAGGCTCTCCTTCTCCGTTTCTTCAGATTCTCTGGATTCCCAGTTCCGCAGTGTCTCGGGGGCCTCGTCTGAGACTTTCATGTTTGGTGGTTGTGTACCAGTCTGAACTATCTATTTTGGAAGACTGCGCCCAGGCCTGCTCCGGCCACCTTCCTCCCTCTGCCCTTGGATGTATGCCGACCACCATCAGCTCAGAGGCCCCTTTTCTTCCAGGGATAGAGAAGGTTGAGTGCCCGCCAGTGACCACCTGATGGGCAGAAGCCCTCTGCAGTGACAGGCAGGACACTTCCTTCTTTGCTGCACGAGGCCCATAGAGCTGCTGGTCGCGAAGGGAGGGGCTGGCCTGCCAGCTGTCCTCTCGCCTCATCTTTCCCATCCACACACACATTGCACATTGCCTCGGTGGCCCAGTTCAGTGGACTGATACCTGCCTTCTGCCAGTGGTGGAGTCTGCCCAACTCTGAGCACTGGGGACCTGGGACCTAGAGTTGAGGACCATATGGCCTGTCACACAGCTCAGTCTGTGCTGTGATAGATGTTTGCAAAGCAAAATCTACCTCTTTTTGCAAATGGTTCTGACTGCCCAAATACCTGTGCCGAGTGGGGTGGACTCCCCTGCCACCTGGGATTATTAGTGAGTAAGTCTGTAGGTACTGCTAGAGACGCTCCGCCACTCTGAGAGAGTGACTGTCAGAGGAGCATTTATCTTCTCTTGAGGGTGTTGTTGTCCTGGTCACCTTGTAATTTCAATGGTGTTTCCTGACTGGTAAGAATGAAATCTTAGCTGCTCTGAGTCAGCAAGATCATAGTTGGACTAATGTGTGTTGTATGTGAAGGGGCAGGCCTTGGACCACTGGATGAAATTAAATACCCTTTCCCATATGAGGCGTGTTTCGCCGAGGGCTTATCTCCGGTGGTGTAGTATGTACTGTGTAGCCAGACTTTTCTGCAGCACCAGACTCTTGGCAGAGAGCCGCCACCCCCCGCCCCCTTCTCTGCAGATTATTGCCACTTATCAGGGACCCTGATTTAGTCTCTGATTTGTTCTGATTTTAGATGGGCACTGTTCACAGCAGAAAGCTCCCAGCGTTGGCATCCTATTAACACTTTTAAGTGACAGGACCACTGCTAAGTATGGAGATGTGTTATGCTGGCCCCAGAATAGCAAGGTGCAATGTTTTTGAGACTTGATAAGACTTGTATTCCCCCAGAAAGTATAGTTTCCAGGTTTATAGGTTATTCATGTAAATTTGCATATTGTCTTCACAGGGCCTATTTTAAGTATACTCTAAATAAGTACTCTACAAGTCCTTTCTGTTTTGTATTCTTAATCACTGTGGGATGTAAAAGAAATGAAATTCAACCCCTGTCCATGAGGAGACGGTAGTCTGGTTTGGAAGATAAGGTGGAGGGTGGAATGATTAGTGTGTGTGTGACATCGGATGTCATTAATACTTCTGTGGTGCCTTATTGTATAAGACACAGTCTTTGCCCTTAAGAAACTCAGCTGACGTTCTGGTGAGTGAGTTGGACAGAAAGTGATGTAAGTCAGTAAACACAAGGGGATGGGAACTCCAGAAGCCATAGGGAGGGTGCTTTGGTAACCCAGGAGGAAGAGTGGTTCTAAGCCTGTGAGTACCAGGAAGGCTTCAGAGAGGGAGACCCACCGGAGCTGAGGGTGCAGGGCGATGTGGGATCACGCCCACCAGAGCACTGGTGAATGCGTAAGAGTTCAGGCAAAAGAAATGAAAGCAACAGTGGAGTGTGTGTCGTTGGTACTATACAGCCTAATTCAAAAAGGATTCTGAGAGGAAAATAATCATTGTGAACTGGAATAATCAGAAAAGACATCACCAAGGAAGCAGAACACAGAGCCTGAGCTTGCCCTGGAGATGAGTAGATGGGACACCAGGGAGGGCTTTCCACAATGCAAGGCACGGTGTCCACGGAGGAAGAGCGGGAGTGACGGTGATGAGGACTGTAAGAAGGCCGCCCCCAGCAAATTGAGGGTGTGAGCTGGTTTTGAGTTTGGGACAGCATTGGTGACATTAACCAGAAGTTAGGAAGTCGATGAGACAGTTTGTAGATGAGTTTAGTTTTAGACACGGAGACCTAGAGGTGACAGTTGGAGACATCTGTGGCTTGATCACACCGAAACCGATGCTGAGGGCAAGGTTGGGATGGAGCTGTTGGCGTGGGAGTCGACAGCACGGGACGGATGGCTTCCTTGACAAGGGCTCTCTCTGGAGGTCTTGGGTACGGAATACAAAGACCAGAGCTCCAAATTCTAAGCTTTGATAATTGTCCATAATTGGGAAAAATGCGAGAAGGTGTGGGGACCTTAGGATTTTTCAGCTGCAAGGGAAGAAGATTCTGAGAGCTTCAGTGCTACCAGTTTAACTAGACTTAAGGATTTATCTGGAAGAAAATCATGATGACTGCTAACACTATCAGTCCAGTGCAGGCATTGGAGATAGAAGCCAGAGTGCATAGGGTTAAGGGGGGAATTGGATGGAGAGAAAACAGAGGCAATGGATGGTCACCAGACAACAGCAACAGGGAAGGGAAGACAAATAGTAACCAGAGTAGTGGGATCAAATTTCTCATTTATTTACTTATCTATTTATTTATTTATATATAGAGAGAAGAAGGATTTATTTATATAGAGAGAGGGGAAGGGAGGAGGAATGAGAGGGAGAGAAACATCGATTGGTTGCCTCTCGCATGTTCCCTGACCCAGAGACCAAACCCCCGACCCAGACACGTGCCCCAACCTGGAATTGAACCGGCAGCCTTTCTCTTTGTGGAACGGCGCTCAACCAACTGAGCCACACCAGTCAGGGCAGGAGCAAATGTCTTATTGTTATAAACAATTCTACTTGTTATCACAAAACATATGTAAGATTGTAATAAGCATGTATTTTTATTTACAGATATCAATATTTTGTGTATTAAAATGTGCTTCATCTCTGATTTCTCTATATCAACGTAATTCATATTTGTCACTCCAAATATCTCGTTCCTTCTGTGATATCCCACCATATTGATATCAAAGTATGCTTAACCATCAATCTAGTATTGGGCAATCAGGGTATTTCCAGCATTTTGCAAGTGTAAATATCTCTCCTCTGCATGTCACTGTACAAGTTGCTTTTCTTTTGTGGGTTATTCCTTCAGGACGTATCCCACAAAGTGGAATTACAGAGGCAAAGGGTACACTCAGTATTGTTGTTGTTTTTCTATTGAGATGTAATAGACTATATTACATCTGGCTTCAGGTGTACAACATAATGATTCAATATTTATATATTCTGTGAAATGGCTACCACACTAAATCTAGTTAACACCCATCACCACACACAGTTACCAATTTCGCTTTCTTGCAATGAGAACTTTTAAGATTTATTCTCTTAGCAACTTTCAAATATATTATACAGTATTGCTGACTGTGGTCACCATGCTGTACATTAAATCCCCAGGACTTATTTATTTTATAAGTGGAAGTTTGTACCTTTTGGCCACCATCACCCTCTTCACCTGCCCCTCACCACCACCTCTGGCAACCACCGTTCTTTTCTCTGTGTCTACGGGCTACATTCACGTATAAGTGAGATCATGTAGCATTTGTCTTTCCCTGTCTGATTTACTTAGCATACAGCCCTCAAGGTCTATCATGTTGTCACACATGTTAAGATCTCCTTGTTTTTATGGAAGAATAATATATGTGAGTATGTATATCACATTTTCTTTTATGGGATCATCAGCAACAGAATTATTTATAAGCCAGGTAGGGGTATTGAGTCACTTTTACAATGTAACTTTATTATTATTTATTTTTAAAGAGATGGGAAGGGAGGGAGAAAGAGGGAGAGAAACACATTGATCAGTTGCCTCCTGCACATCCCCAACCAGGTATTTGGCCCACAACACAGGCATGTACCCTGACTGGGAATCAAACCAGTGACCTGTTGGTTCACAGGCCAGGCCTCAGTCCACTGAACCACAGCAGCCAGGGCACATCTTCTCTATCTTTTCACCCATTGATGAACACTTAGGTTGCTTCCATGTTGTTATTGTTGTTTTAAATAGTCTTACTATGCATTATTCTCCATGGTGATCCAACCAACTTACAATTTGGACTAAGAGTTTGGTATTGACTTAGAATAATTTCTGATAATAAGGGAAAAGGGAGAAGGAGTTGAGGAAAATAAGCCAGGTGCAAGAGAGAAAGGGAGCAAATAGGAATGATATTGAGGACACCAGGGAGGAGGTAACTTTGTGGGGGGATGGGTAACTTTGCTCTCCTCTGAGACTGGTAGGAATGGGTGTGGCTTTTTCTACCCCTGACTTGCAGGGTGAAGTCCTGGGGGGATGACTGGAGTTCCTGCTAAGAAAAGACCTTTTTCTACTTGCTGAGGCAGGGGGTGAGGGCTTGAAGGCCTGAATGAACCACTGTGCGAAACGAGCCTGGGCGTATGCGAGATGAATAAAAGTCTTGTTGCGAGGGGCAAGGGCTGAGTTGGACTCATGAATTCCTAATGGGCTAAGCCTCTGAAGTCCTGTCGCCCGGAGAAGCAGCAGTGAGTGACGGAGCATCAGGATACTGGAGGTTGCTTGGCATGTTTGGGGCAAGGTTCCTGAGGAGGCAGAATTTAACGTGGCAGTGAAGCAGCTGGCCCTGAGGTCAGAGGTGGAGGGAAGCGCGACAAATCTAAGACAGGCGCTGGTTGTCCGCGGAATGAGTGGGCAGAGCAATTCCAGGTTCCAGTGAGAACAGAAAGCAGGTTTGAAGTATGAGACATGCTCTGCAAGGAGGTTATTGACAGAGAAACATTCTGATTTATAAAAACTTGGGAGAGGCTGTTCTTACTTTTAATGATTTATCTTTGTGTAATGTTTGGATATTTTTTTACATGGGCATGTATTACCAGTAACATTTTTTAACTAATAATTAAAATCTCAGGAGTGAGGCCGTGCCTCCAGGGTGGGGCTGGATTACTCTGAGCTTGATGAAGGAGACGTGAAGATGGAGGGGATCGCAGAGCCTGGCTGGGGAAGGCGTTAGAGCTGGAAGGTATCTCTGCTTGTCAGCCGATAGCGCCATGGTCGAAGCTTGTCACTGCACAGCAGCGCCTAACCACCAGCCCTTACCTCCCCACGTACGAGTGAGGTTTTCAAGCGGAGGAAGCAGACCTTCCCTAGGCACGAAGGTCACATTTTCAATGTGGTGTCATGAGGGCCTGACTGTTTCCGACCATCTGACCAGGTACCCTCCTGAGCCAGGCCTCTCTGGCCTCTGTGAGTGAAGGTTCTTCCTCTGGGCAGATAAAGCCCCTGCCAGGAGCGCAGGTTCCATTTCGGTCTCACTCACCCCCTCCGTGGTTGCTCTGTGCAGTGCACAGACTGAGCAACTGCATGTAACAGCCGTTTCTCTCTGGCCTGTTTTGAAACTTGGCCCAAGGCCAGTGCCTCCTCTGACCCCCCTGTTTCTCCTGTCCTCCTAGATACCTACTTTGACCCTCACCCTGACTGACACCCTGGGCTGTGGCCTATATTTCACTTGCGGGGTTCACATTACCTTCCTGCCGCACACCTGGAGCAGTCACGCAGCTAACCATGGCAGCAGCCTCAGGGGCTGATGGCAGGGAGCTGAGCAGGGTGGAAGCGTGTGGAAAGCCAGGTGCGGCACCAGCGCGGGGAGATGGAAGAGCCGGGGCCCCATCCTCTGCGTTCTCTCCAGGCCCTTCGGCTGAGTCTCAGCCTTGCTGGGACATTTTGTAAGTGGCTTTTCATTAAAGCCAGGACTAAGCAGGAGCATGGCTCCCTGCCAGTCCCCACCAGGAAGGAACAAACAGCTTGCAATGCAGGCCTCGAGCCAGGTGAGGTAGGCGCTGAGGTGCATTGTTTTGCATGAAGAATTAAGTGGATTCTTTGTAAACATAGCTACCTGCCATTGTTCTTTTCTCCTCTTCTAGCCGGCTAGGTGAGAACAATTAGTCCTTGGCCCATAATTAGTGAAATGAAGAGGAAGACTACACCTGATAGGCTGCAGTACTTTAAAGAACCTTGAACTTGGAGTTTGGAGATTGGGGCTCAGGGTTATACTGACCTTGAACAAATCAAATCTCTCCTTGACGCCCAGTTTCCTCTTCTGTAAAATGAGGAGTCTTTGTATATGCTGTTCTCTCTGCCTAGAACACTCTTTCCTGGCCTTTTTGGGCTGGCTGTCCCTAACTTCACACGTCTTGGCTTAACTGTCATTCCTTCAAGGCTGTGTTCCATGACCTGCGCCCCAGCTCCACTCCAGGTTGGGGCCCCCGTGACTGGGTTTTTCATATTGTGTATCACAACCATTAGTTGGTTATGTGTCCATTTATCAGGTTGTAACCAGCATTTTTTAAAATTGAATTTATTGGGGTGACATTGGTTAATAAAATTATATAGGTTTTGGGTATACAGTTCTATAATATGTCATCTGTATATTGTGTTCACCACCCCAAGTCAAGTCTCCTTCCATCTCCATTTATCCCCCCTTTACCCTCTCCTACTCCCGCTCCCACCCCTTTCCCTCTGGTAATCACCATACTGTTGCTTGTGTCTATGAGGTTTTTTTCCCCTCTGCTTAAGCCCTTTGTAACCAGCATTTTTTTAATTAATAGACCAGAAAATATCAGTACATCGCTTACAATAAGAGTAAGAATTGTTTAATGAAACTTTGTGTTATTATACTCATATATGTATGTATGTGTTATGTTGGTATATATATTGGATTATAATGTAAAATGTATTTTTCACTAAAAGCTTGAAAACCATTGCTTTTAAAACATTCCAGTCCTGTATTTTTTCTCCATAGCATTTAATGTGATTATAATTATGTACTTATATGTATGATTATTTGATTACTGATTATCCATTTCACTAGATAACAAGCTCTGTGAGTCAGGGACCAAGACTGACTCATTGACATCAGACCTAGAAATAGTTGAGGCTCAACAAATAATTGCTGGATGAGTGTATTTCTGAGGGGTATTATGTTGTTGTCATCTTTCGTCTATGAAGTGGTTCCTAGGAGTGAGTAGTGACTACAATAATAGACTAAAAAGGTCTCACATTCATCCGGGGTGGAGAAGAGTTCCAGAAAGAGCTCTTTGACTTCTCTGTCTCTAGGTTGGGGGTGGCACTGAAAACGAGGAAGCCCACACCAGCGCCTCTCAGAGGAAATGGGAGAAGAGGACACCACTCCTGTACCCTATTCGGCAGGCCTCACTTGGGCAGAGTTAACTTTCTAGTAAGGTAGAGACAGGGCATTCGGAAACCAACCCCACCACACAGACTGTTCTCATACATAAAGGGGAGGTTGACTTGTCTAGTGTAACCTCTCCCAAGGGCTCATTCCCCACTCTCCTGGGTCGGGCAACCAGACCCTGACCCAGGACCCACTGTGCTCCACGGTAGACTCCAGAACTTCTTTCCCCCTGCGGCACCCCCAACCCTGACTGCCAGCACTTCCAGAGAACTGATCTGCTTCCGAGGTGTCTGTCTGAACCCAGCCAGTCTACCAACAGGTGGAATGAGTACCCTGTGCCTTCCCAGACATAACAAACCTCTGTAGCCCAGAGAACTTTCCACGGCCTGGAAGGCTCCATCAGCAAGACCCAGCCAGGCGCTGCTCTGGCCCAAAACTGTTCTCGAATGTCCTAAAGGTCATAACTCAAGAGGACTTGTGCCTTTGAGGCTCTCTTGAGGGCACTGGGAACCCAACAATTGCACAGGCTTTGTCAGAAATATTTAAAAGGTCTAATTTGCCTCTTTATCTTTAAAGTTCATCATTTGAAGGGTTCTGCCAACATCTGGCTATTCTGTAGAAATTATGCTGCTTGCTTCCCAGAGCAGATAACCTCTTCGGGAGGGACGAGGGAGTAACTAGTTGTTTTAGAGCTCCCAGAACTGTTAGCTGAAATAGCTCAATTTACACGTTGCTTTCCGCTTGATTTTCTGGAATTGACAGCCCCTTCTAACAGCCTCTCCAAAGAGGCAACCCGTAAGCGGTTCAGTGAAGCTTTCCCAAGCACCGGAGCTGCGTGCAGTTGGGTTGTTGAAGCAGGAGGCAAGCTTTGGGGACAGCTGAGGAGCCTCTGCCCACGGGCTGGCCTCGCGCAGGGGCTACCTCTCCCCTCTGGTCCCTTCTCCTCCATGGGGACTTGGGGTTTAGAAAGAGATTCCTCAAACGGATGCAAAGTCCTCCGTTGTCTTGAGAGTTTTTGTATCACTCGTCTCACTCTCACACTAATAACCCACACATCCTAATTGGCACCCGTGCTTTAGCTTTCCCAAGAATTTTTAAAATTATTCTCGAAAATCTCTATTACCTTGCCCAAATTTTCAGAGAAACGTTTAAGAGCATTGTATGTTTAACTAATGCCTCTAGTGTATAGTAGTCATCAAAAAACAAAAACCCTTTGTGGATAACAAATGTAAGTCAGAATTGCCTTTAAAATATTTTTAAATTAAAACATTACAGAAATGCATAAAGCAGAAAGTAGAATTCTTCCACAACCTTGCCCCCCAAAGAGAATCACCGCCACTGTTTTGTTGACTGTTCCAACTTTTTTCCTACACATACATAACATATGATTACTTTTTTAAAAACATGAGATCTTACTATTTTTTATCTATAGAAAAACTAAAAAAGATAGAAAAGAGTAAATGAGAACATGGCATCGAGGGCTGACTTGGGAGGTCTTCAGCGCTGCCCTGTCCCAAAGCTGCCCAGGGAAACATGCAGCCCAAATACAAGTGCCTGCTATTCCGGCCAGTGCAGCTTTAAGACCTCCTTCTACCTCTCTTCCCACCAGATTACCAGTCCTGAGCCCCTCCATTCAGAAAACTGTGTACCACCATTGCTGTTACTATGGTGAACATTATTACTGAATTTTCTTCTAGTTTTTAACTAAATTAGAATCATACCCAGGTAGGGTTTTTCCGATAGTTATGTCCAGGTCCCAGTGCAAGATGCATGTGGAAAGCACTTCCCATCACCCAGGTAACATTATATTAGGTTTTGGTTTTGTCCCCAGTAGCACTATTTCCAAGAGACTGAAATAACATGTCAGGGAACTCACATGTTATTTTTGTTTTAACTCAGCCCTGGGAGATGCTTTCACGGTGGTGGTGGAGAAGCTGAGACATAGGCACAATGACTTGTTTAAGAGCAGAGGAAAACTCTGCCTTAGCTACACTGACCTATGCATGTCTACATGCCCAGGATTACTGGCTTAATTGCCTAAGTTTACCAAAACATTTGCAAAGAGAAGAAAGGACCTTCCCAGATGCTGAATTCTTTCTTCTCAAGCTTGGGTATCAGCTGCTTAGTACTGTTTAGATAAATGTGCTCAGTCCTGAGCACATTTAACCTTAAGGCATGTTGAAACCCTTTTCTCCCCTCTCGAGAAGAATGTTGCCCTCAAAGTCAGACAGAGTCCCACCTGGGCCATTCTCCCAGTTCATGAGATGTCTCACAATATTCTAATTCTAGATTCTCATCTGTACCCCTTTCTCCATATGCAAGCACTTAACCAAGGAGGGTTCTGACAGCGTAGAGCTGAATGGGTGAAACCATCCTCACTGAAAGAACAGGGCAGAAGTAGACTTGGGAAGCTCACATGTCAGGTCTGGCCCAGACAAGTGCCGCAGCCACAGGGCAATCAACATAACCCGGAGTGACCTTCATGGGGAGAAAGCAAAGAGGGACTCCTCAGCTTAAAGAGTCCAAGTGACAGGAGATACGATCTGCCAATCTGCCTGTGTATTAGTTTCCTGTTGCTGCTCTGACAAACCACCATGAATTTAGTGGCATGGAACAGCACAGATCTGTTATAGCTCTGGAGGACAGTAGTCCAAAGTCCTCGTCGGTGGGTGAAGTGGGCTGAATGGTAGCTCCCAAAAAGTCCTAATTCCCAGAACCCGTGAATATTACCCTATATGACAAAAAAAAGAAAAAGAAGAAAGAGAGAGAGAAAAAGAAAGAAAGAAAGAAAGAAAGAAAGAAAGAAAGAAAGAAAGAAAGAAAGAAAGAAAGAAAAGAAAGAAAGAAAAAGGTTACCTTCTATGACGTAAGTGTGATTAAGTAAAGAATTTTAATAGCAAAGGCTTACCCTAGATGATCTGGGGGACCCTAAGTGCAATCACATGCATCCTTTCAAGAGGAAGACAGAAGGAGTTTTGAGAGAGAAAAGGAAGAAACAGTGTGGCCACGGAGGTGGAGACTGGAGTGATGTGGTCACAAGCACAGAATGCCTGGAGCTACCGGAAACTAGAAAAGGCAATGAACAGATTCCCCCTAGAGCCTTCAAAGGGAGTGCACCCCTGCTGATACCACGATTTTGAACGTCTGACTTCTAGAACAGTGAGAGAATAAATTTCTGTTGGGTTAAGCCACCCAATTTCTGGTAATTTGTTAAAGTGGCCACAGGAAACTAATATAGTGGGCTAAAATCAACACACCAGCAAAGCTACATTTCTTCTGGAGGATCTATGAGAAGACGTTTCCTTGCCTTTTCCAACATCTAGACACTGCCGGCATTCCTTGGCTTGTGGTCCTGCATCACTCTGCTCTCAGCTGCTGTCATCACATGTTCTCTCTGACCCTCCTGCTTCCCCGTATAAGGACCCTTGTGATTACATTAAGCCCACCTTGGTAATCCAGAGTAATTTTCCTATCACAAAATCCCTAATTTAATTTCATCTTCAAAACCCCTTTTACCATTTAAGAGTAACAATTCAGAGCTTCAAGGAATTACGACATGGACTTCTTTGGGGGCCTACCACAACCTGTATAATCCTAACGGGTATGGATTGGAGTGGTGGATCTGTTCACCACATCCCAGGGCATTCAGTTTAGATACTAATCCTTAAAGTGAGAAAGGCAGTATCAAAGGGAGTGCTTCTTTATGCCGAGGTAGGGAACATGACATGCATTACCCTCACAGGTTTTTACAGGCAGACAGTGTCGAAAGGCCAATGTCAGCTATGCCGAAAGGGTGGGGTTATGAATATGAGCTAGGCAAGGTGAAGTTCTCCCTTTAAGCTTTTGAGATGGTGGTGATGATGTGTATGGAGGGGGGTTCTTGTATAGCACTATCCTTTGGTGCTTATCAGATAGACTAAAGTGAATGGGCCTTTAAGGGCATTTCATGCAGCCATCAGTCATAAAGCTAGTGCCTGTGGAGACATAGCCCTCTAGGATGAGTCACAAAAAGTATACCTGGCACTGGGATTAGAGGTTAATGGGGCAAGTTCATTGTACTGGGAGAGCTACAGGGCATGTGCGAGGTATTATGGCTCCCTTCATTAAAGATGGAAATGGTTCATGGGGGTGTTTGTCAGAAGGGACAGTGAGTGCTGAAGAGCCGCCATTTGAAACATGTTTCCATTGAGAGGTGAGAACACAGCAGGGAGCGACCCAGTAATAGTTGTCTTTGAAGGCAGATGGAATTACTTGAGGCCGTTTGAATCTACATTAAGACCCTCAAAAGCAGAGATGCAATTCTGCTTTTGCCTGTCTCTCTAGCTCTGGGAAATAATCATTTCTTCCTCAGAAATAAATAAAACTTCGTACTTGAAGAGGATGGGAACACATTAATTATTAATGTTTATTTTCATACTTACAGATGAAAGGCATGCTCACTTCAAAGAAGCAGAGTTGGGATTGGGGAAGATAATTAATTCTCAACATTAAAATTATCTACTAGGAAACACTCATGCCTATTTTGGGAAATTTTTTGATGGTTGAATATGAAGTTAGAGAACTTTAAAAAGAGATTTGACAACCAATAAAGGGATCAGAGAAGAGTCCATTAGGACAGAAATGTCTGTGTTCTTAACCACTCACACTCATTTCTAGGACAAGGCGTGAGACAAAGGTGTCCTGCGTGCTTGTGAAACACGAGGTGTTGTGGTGCGTGCCTTGGAAGCTTGCCAAATAATTAATGGCTTAATTCTGCTTCATCTCCTCTTTTCATAACACCAAGACCTGAAACTCCAATTAACAAATTTCACTTTAAAAACAAGGAGCTTGTTGGGTACTCGCTCTCTTCACAGGATAAAGCTCAAGGTAGGGGACAAAAAAGAACCCATCATCCCGGGACCACCTCTCTGTTGACAGATCTACTCCCACATCCTAGGCAGGACGGCCTGCTAGGGGTCAGGGTCTAACAGCCAGGGCCATTGTCACGTGGGGTGTCTCTTGGCCCACTGGTCTGAGCAGCAACAGTGATGTGGCACCAGTGTCTGTCATGGGACCAGCACCCTGACTTGGCGGGAGGGGAGGCTCCTCCTGGACAACTTTTAATGTAAGAATATTCCAGCATCTCGGCAGTATGTGGTGGTGTGAGATAACATCTGTCCTAGTCTCTAGCTCTTTTTTGAAATTTGCATGTATGATTATCAAGAAAGAACACTGCATACATTTAGCTGCATTTTCAATGGTGGCAGAAGAAACCAATTAACTAAGTACTCATTAATAGCTGCGATCATTCACTGAAATTTTTTCAGCATCCATATGGAAAGTTAGTGTATTTCTTTATACAAGGTCTGTCCAGAAGAAGCCCAGCCATTGTTAATATAACAAGAACGGTTTGTGCGACATCAATGTGACCTGGCAGCCAAGGAGAGTGGACTGGAATGCACATGTGTGAACAATAATGACTTCACTGTACTAGCCAGTGGGGGTGGTAGACGCCGTTGAGCGAGCACGTGTACTGTGTGGCCTTCGCATTCAAAATGACTGAGTGAGCAGAGCAATGAATCTGCATCAAATTTTGCGTTAAGCTTGAACCTTCCTCTACTGAAACTATTTGGATGATTCAGAAGGCCGCAGCTATGGGCAGCTGGTGACTGGCAGCTTCATCACAACAGTGTGCCTGCTCATGCATCACATCTCAAGTAGTTTTTTGGCAAAACATCAAATCACCCAGGTGACTCAGCCCCCCTACAGCCCAGATTTGGTGCCCTGTGACTTCTGGCTTTTCCCAAAACTAAAATCACCTTTGAAAGGGAAGAGATTTCAGACCATCAGTGAGATTCAGGAAAATATGACAGGGCAGCTGATGGCGACTGGGAGAACTGTGTGAGGTCCCAAGGTGCCTACTTTGAAGGGGACTGAGACATCATTGTCTAATATATGATGTTTCTTGTATCTTGTATCTTCAATAAATGTCTCCATTTTCATATCACATGGCTGGATACCTTCTGGACCTATCTCGTATTTGTTCCCCAAGTTGCTTTACTCTGTCAAGAGATGGGGGAATCCAGCCAGAAAGAAGACTGAAGTTATTGGAGATGAGGGAGCACTGCAATGTAAAGATACATGCTTTCCCATGACTCAGCTTGACGCTGATCAGGCCACTGACTGGCTAACAGTGACCGGCTAACAGGAGCAGGTAGATAGGATGTTTGCATGTGTTCTTTAGGGTAGGGAGGTTTCAAGTGTGGTCCTACAACAGACTCACCAGGAAAGCCTATTAAAATGCAGATTCCTGAGCCCCAGCCTAGAACAGTCCCTCACTGGGGGTGGGCTCAGAGATCTGTGTTAGTACAAGACCAGTCAGATGATTCTTGTGCACCCTAAATTCTGAGAAACTCTGCTCTAGAGTGTTCCTTTTTGAGGTAATGGGTGAAGATTCTTCACTTGAAAGTTTTCACCCAGTCAGATGTGACCCTTGCCACTCCCTAGCAGAAAAATAACCCTGCTCTTCTCTTCGTATCCCCATGGACCTAGGAAAGAGTTGTACACTAGCTCAGCACCACTGCATGCCGTAAAATCCCTGTTTATTATTCATTCTTGCTGTCTGCCAGCTATGCAATTACAGCACCTTCGCCTCCCCAACTGACACAGAAGCAAAGCCTTGAGATGCAGCTGCCTTCATTGTTTGATGGAATTTTGAAGTCTTTCTTGACACCCTCAGAAGAAAGGCTCTGTGGGTTTCTGGTGTCTGTTTTGCAGAACACGATGAAAAACCCACCAAGCTCCTGGGCAGCCCCTGCTTGGCTACGGTCAAGGAGAGAAATAACTTGTCTCTGCAGTGAGCTGGGCACTATGCAGGCTGTTTCCTATACGCCGCCTCGATTAACGAGAAAAGCAGCGCAGAGTCCGTGTAATTCAGGGGAAAGGACCATAGCGTCATGAACGGAATGAAAGGCAGCCTTGAATCTGCCTTCAGCGTCAGTGTTGACTCACATGGTAGGAAAGTGAGCTTGCTAGTGCCTCCATTTATCCTCCTTTAAAATGAGGTTATTACCTGCTCCCATTGCCCAATCATGAGGTCAGCGTTAGGAATACTTTGAACTTCTCAAATGAAAGATGATATAAAACTACAAAGTAAAGAGTTGGTGTAGAAGAGGAGCTAGAAGACAAAGAATGAGATGGCTAAGTGAGAACAAAATGTAAGGATGTCAAGAGTTTGTACTCTGCCACCATGGGGGCTCTCAGGGCCTCCCTTTGCCTTGCTTCTGTGGAGGACGGTGTGACCGCACACTGTCATGGAAGGAGAGGCAACCTGTAGCAGGTTAAGAGCCAAGACTCTAGGGTCACCAACCTACTGAACCAGAATCTCAAGGTAGGGGGTGGGGCCTCTGCAGCTTTAAGAAATTCCCGAGGTGATTGTGTTGCACGTCTAAGTCTGAGGAACAGTATGCCCTCATCAGACCGCTGATGGTCCCCAAAGAAGCCATGTATCTCCATACCCTCTTACATGCTCAGCCTACCCCCACTCCCCAGACCACCTCTCCCTCTTGGTGCCTCCACCGCATCACATGCACGCATCACATGCACGCATCACAGCCTCCTCTCTTGGCTTTGCTTACCACTAAATGAATCCAGCTCTTCCTTCAGGGCCCACGTCACAGATCACCTTTTGCCCAAAACATTCCCTAACCTTTTCAGAGAAATTCATTACTCCTGGATGCAAATGAAAATGCAGCCACCAAGGAGAATGTGGTGACTCTGCATACACTGCATAGAAAAGTAACCATGATGTTTTTTAGGTGAAAAAAAACAGTCACAGAATATTTACATTTTAATTCTATTTCTCTTTAAACAATGGAAAAATATGTGTGTATATAGTTTGAATATGTATATTAAGAGGTCTGAAGAATACACATACTGATACCAGGAAATTTTGCTTTTTTATTTTATACACATCTGTATTATTTGAATTTTAATACCACTTTTATACTTTTTCAAATTCAGTAACATTTCATTAGCAGAGAGTAATTGTTCAAATAATTACCAGGGAAGAATTGATTGATGTAATAGCCCTTGTATATGATGTCTGTGTGTGTCTCTCCGTGGTTCAGCTGTGGGCTCCTTGATGGTGGGGGCCTTGTCTGGCTCATCTGTCACCAGTGTCCAGCGGTCCCTGACACTCGGTCGGTACACAGCACACACTTACTGAATTTCAGAGCTCTAAAACAGGCTAGGAGGCTTGGCTGGTCAGTCCTGGGGACAGTTGGGTCTGCTGCTGAGGCACAGCCTGCCCAGAACATGGCATGTCATACTCGTTGGAAGACAAAGTGGAAAGGAAGTGAGGGCGGTGATTGAACCAATACTGCCCACAGCCTTGATCACTAAATAAAGAGTTCGACAGTGGTGATAGGGAGAAGAGGACTTTGTGGATAGCAGGTGGCCACAAACGGTCTATGGGTCACCACCACTGGCTCTATTGAAAGTCACTGTCTATAGTTATGATCCCTGTCTGCCAGCTCCAAAGTAACCCCTACTAAAAAAAACAAAAACAAAAACAAAAACAAAAAAACAGAATAAAACTCCCCATTCACTTTGTAGAGCCCCACAGAAATAAAAGGAAATGGGTTCATTTTCACACCGTTTCCATAGCACCTCCTTTCTGTCTTTGTCCCCCCACCCCGCATCCTACAGTCATGAGACTGCCTAAACGATCTCTGTGGAGGCCCTGGCAACTTCTAGGCACCCGCCCCCAGTCTTACCAGACTCTCAAACTCCTAATCAGGCCAGAGGGACACAGCTAATAACTGTCTGTGTTCTCTCCATTCCACTAAAATTACAGGGCATTTCTCCTCTTCTTCCCGTACTGAAATAACTCACTGTTATAACTCGTGCTGGGCTTGTCACCGTGACCTTCTTTGTCCACACATGAGAACTGATTCCCTGACCTTCACCACAACCATTCCACACATATCCTCCCTTTGTGCCAACTGCCTCTGAGAAGCAGGTGTGTATAGTTGTTTAATTTCATGATTTTGGGAAATCAGAAACTGTTATTACTCCTGTAACTAAGGGAGAAGAATAAATAAGATTTGTTTACATGTATTATATTTACATCTAAAAGCTATAGCAAAACATTTTGTAAAAAAATTGGTAATAAAGAATAGTTTGCCAGTTGGGAAAAAACACATGATTTTAAAGCCACATTTTCAAGGAAATAGGACTTTTATTTTCACCGAGTAATGTTTTCAGATAACTTTTCTTTAAATGGTGACTTGTTCTAGGAGTTGGGGGGTGGATTGTTTGAGGGGAAGAGAAGACAGGTCACTCAGCAAACATTAAGCACCTACTTCGGGCCATGCTTTGGAATTAAAAATACAAATATGAGAATATTAATATACTTGCTGTGTGGCTCCCTGCCCAGCGAGAGGGCGTGGTCGAGGACCAGCTGCTGAGCCCTCTACCCGCTTTTCAGTCTTGCGGATGCTAATGTTTGCTGCACTTAGGAAATTGGGCTGTTCTGGTTCTTTACCTACGTAGGCCTGTCCTGGTCCTGACCACTGGCTGGGTCTGAAAGGTCGTGTCTGTCAGGAAAGGCAGAATTATCATGGAAATCTTGAGAATGTTGACTTAAAAGAATGCTTCCAGGATACCCCAGGATTTGGCCAGAGCCCTAATCTTTGTGGCTGGGAGCTGTCCAACATTTCAGCATTTTTTTTTTTTGCATCTGCCCATTTTGAGAGAAATTTAACAGTGATTGGGCTGTTTTATCCTGAGCCATGTTCTGAGGGAGTTGACACAGTTCAGAATCTAGCCTCTCATGTCTTTAGATTTGATTTTTTAATGATCAGCTCCCCTTAAGGTCACTGAGCCCTGAGGAAATCGACTTACATTTATTTGTTCAGGCACATTTGTACCAGAAAGTAAATTTAGTACAGCAAGGGATATACTTCTTCCCTGTATTATGGAGTCTTGAAAATCAGACAGGTAATCAGAGCTTGCTTTGCAAGCACAAAACAGGGTAAATAGAGTTGGAAGACGTTAAGAAATGATATGTCATCCACACTGTGTTCAAGCTTGATTAAGTCTCCCCTCTCCATTGCAAGAGACACTGTCCTAGTGACCAGAATACCAGTGTCAGCTAAACAGAGTGCCACTCCATTGCACAATGTTAAAATTGCACTGACATAGTTTTACTTTCCAGCCATCCTTTTTTCTGCATTCCGTAGTAACCACTTCCTCTGTTTATAATTGCCTTTACAACCAGAGGCTACATCATGACATATTATGGGTTTTCCAGGTTTGTAGCTTATTTTGCATTGAAAAAGGTGTGCCTTGTGACATCTAAGAAGACATATTGGTCTTATTTATAGTATCTCCAGGTCACACTATCCCTCCTGGTAGGTAGTCCTGTCTATAACATACAGATCCTTGTTAGCAAGGATCAGCAGACATTTTCTGGAAGGATCAGATAGGAAATATTTAACACTTTGCAAGCCATACAGTCTCGGTCAAAACTACTCAGTTTTGCCGTTGGAAAATGAAAGCGGCCGTAGACAATAGGTTAATGAGTGAGCATGGCTGTGTTCCAGTAAAACTTTACTTTTAAAAAGGCTCCAGCTCATAATTGCTGACCCCTGCTTATTGGTCATAATCACAAAGGGGGTTCCTTCTTATTCTTTGCTGACTTTGCTCAGTCCTCTTTTATCATAAATATTAATATGATGCTTAAGTCCTCAAAAGTGGTTTCCACTCTCCTTTAAAAGGACCAGGATGCCCTGACCAGTGTGGCTCAGTTGATTGGATGTCCTCCCGCAGAGTGAAAGGTCACTGGTTGGATCCCTGATCAGGGCATGTGCCTGGGTTGCAGGTTTGGTCCCTGGTTGGGGGACGTACGAAAAGCAACTGCATGATGTTTCTCACATTTATGTTTCTCTTCCTCTCTTTCTCCCTCCCTTCCCCTTTCCAAAAATAAATATGTGAAATCTTTAAATTAAAGGACCAGGAATCCCTAGAGAAGTGGGTTGTTCCAAGACTGAGGCAAGGAAAGTGTAAGTTGAGCCTTGAACATCTTTTTGCACCAGAAAGTAAGGAACTTCTCCAAGAATGGTGGAACTGTGTCAAAAAGATCCAACTGGAAGGCGCTCCCAGTGGCCAATCCTGGGACAACTTAAACATCAAAATAAATTATCATAACATATTATAACCCATTGAATGAAAGAATCTATGGATTTATACTCATATAAAGAGATGAATGAAAACATGAATGGGGAAGGAAAAGCCCTTCGTTAATGATGGGGTTAGGAGAAGAAAGTGGCTCTCAAACAGGTTGGAGAGCAAATCAGAACCACTTGGGGAGCTTTTCTCCATACCTGAGCCTCTTTCTAGAGAGGCGCGTGTTTGTGTGTGTTGGGAAAGCTCCGCAGGAGACACTGCTGGGCTGCAAAGCAAGTTTTTCCTTTTCCCGACCTCCACACTGGAGTCAGGCCAGGGAGAAGGGTGTTGCAGATGGGTGCTGAGTCAGCCAGCCAGCAGGGCCAAAGAGCCGTTACATGGTCCTCAACAACGTCGCTCTCTTAAGCAGCTGTGCGGTTTAGGTGTGCCATGGTTTATATTTTAATTCATTATTGTATGGTTCATTTCACTTGTTTCCAGTTTTTCATTATTATAAATATGCTTATATCTACAGCTTCATACACACCCACAATTAATGCTTTAGTATAAAATTCCTAGAAGTCAAATTAAGGTCAAAGAGTATATAAAACATAAAGGCTTTTAATATAATTTTTTAAAATAAAATTGCCCTCCAAAAAGATTGTACTAAATTACGCTCTCACCAACCATGTTTCATAGAGTACATTTCAAGAAAGCATTTGAGATTTTGCTTCCTGGCATGTTATCAGTTTGGCTCAAACTCTTCTAAAAATCGCCCCCCCCCAAAAAAAAACAGTACATTTTCCTGCATCCTCAATAACAGGTTTTTGCTTATCATTAAGCTATGATCCTATGACTACTGCATGGATTTAACTTCATAGCAGCCCTGGAAGGGCCCCACAATCGCTAGGGACCCAGAGCAGGAAGCCTGAGACCCTCGGCCAGTCTCCTCCCTTCTCCCCCTCTGCCTGGGTGAGCCAGGCCTGCAGGGCCCTATGCTCTCAGGAGGCTGGCGTGGGTCCTCCACCTGACAGGCACTGCTGAGGACTCGTGATGTTTCTGGTGAGGTTGCGCACACATCCTTATTTTGAAAGCCCTTTTGCCACTGTGGAGTCATCATTTGTGTTATCTTAGTCCTAATTCAAGGCCACCCTGCCTTGACTGGGAATGAGGCACCCTGGGATCTGGCCTCTTTGGAAACAGCCCTCCCTACAGGTAACATTTCACTCATACCAGATGTACCTTCTGTGCCTCAGATAAGGTAGCCTTGTAGGCCTACTTCATAATCTGTAGCAGAGAGAAGACCAAGAAGACAATAGCAGTAGATTCCGGGGGAATTATAATCATATTAAGCGGTTCTTGCAACATGCTGCAATTTCCTGGGGAGGTGGTCAAAAGAGTATTATCCCTATACATCACTTTGAGGTAGTTATTATCTAGTCAGCACTTAATCACTATATACAGCCCTCATCAAACGAGGAGCCTTCCATGGATGAGAGAAGGATTCCTCCGGCCAGTTCATCTCCATGCGCATAGTAGGTGCTTAAATATTCCCATGGGTAGGTACATGTTTATGTGTGAACATGGAGTGAATGATGAATCCAAGCAAGACTTGTGCTCAGTGCAGGAACTTAAGCCAAATCCCAGGGCCTCACTACCACCCCTCTAAAAAAAAAAGTTCCAGAATTCTGATTCCAGGAAGGAGATGATAAGGGTTCTATGTTGGTGGTCCCTTCAGGACCTTCACCTGACCTCCAGAGAGGTGACAGCCCAAGTGTGGAAAGCTACCATCAGTTATGATCACCATGAGTGGAAAAAAGGAAGACAAACTAAAATTTATGTACATGTGAGATCTGGACAAACCTTTGGCGTTATGGGGGGGAAAGCAACCCTGAGATCCCTTGTGTGGCTAGAGTTTTGGTTCTTAAATCAAAGCCCAGTTTTCCTCCTGCTTGAATTCTCTAATAACGTCTTTTTCCTGGAGTGGAAACCAGTGGGCCAACACAAGACATCTAAAAGTAAGGTAGCAGGATTCAAAGTATTACTGCAATGAATAGAAACACTTGGGGAGAGAGTAATAGGATTTCACCAGGGATGAACCCATTTACTGAGAAATGTGTGTGTTTTCAGTGAGCTACAAATGATGTACAGCATGAAATACCATCACATTTAAAGAAGACCCTAACACCAGGTACACAGAAGCCCCCACTAGCTTAGTTGCTAGGGCTCTTGCCTGCAGGAGAGGTGAGGAGGTTTTGCCACAGGTCAGGAGAAACGGCAGTAGACAGTTGTTGTCTGATGAATCCCATGAAGTTGAGTCATAACACCAAAGGCTTGTCCAGATCTCACATGTACACATAGGTAGGAATGTTTATGATAATTAGGTAAGCCCAGAGTGGGAGGTCGTGGAAGGGCTAGTGAACTCACGAAAGACCTCTTCCCGTCCAGATTCCTAAGGAAGTGATTTGCATACCTTGGACTTGGTGAACTTATGAGTGTGATAGTTTCAGAAAAGCTGGAAAGTTTTGAATGGCCTGTAGTCTGTTAGAAGTAAAGGACTTACCTCCTTGGCGAAGATCATGTCCTTGGTAATGAACCTCAGTTTGACAAAATTGTAACTTTTCTTTGAAAATCTTATGCCCTTTCTGAAAGAAGATGATAGGTAACTAGAATCATTCATAGAGCTGACCTCACCTGTAGGACCCAACGGAAGGCCACCCACATACAGAATCAGAGGGGAATTCAAGGTCCTTGACGCGGTGGTCGAGGGCTTGTGAGAAGTGGGGGACGCCTCGGCGCGTCCTTGGGGCATAACACTCCAGGTGTGATGTTGATTTTCCCTGAAGAGGGCGAGCAACTATTGACTATTTTAATCAAAAGAAACAGTTCAAAAGAAAAAAAAAGAAAAGCAGAACTTACATCTACTACTGTAAAATACTCAGCCTGAGGAGGCACTAGCTCTGAGAGAGTGCTTGGTTCTGGTCAGGGAATGACCGTTTTGCTTATGTAAAGCCTCAAGTAAATCTCTGCCCCTCCATTGGGTTTTTGGACTGAGGGTAGGGGTGTTACAAGGACTTGTTCTAGGTATGATGAGTCCTTTATTAAACTTTTGACTACTTTAGTCCTTCTTTAGCTTCTGATTTAAGAGGATTTTGTGCAAGTTTGGGTTGAAATTTAGACAGGTCATTCAGGACCTTGGATTCAGCCCCAATAATCCTCAACCAATTGGCTGTTTCAAACTTTATAGTCTTTCAACTTTGTTCACAGTGGAGGCTCCCTGAATTGACCACTGTAAGTCTAAGGTCTCCTTAGTGAAACTATGCCAGGACTTTCAAAATAAGGATAGATTAGTGAGGTACATGCTCACCGGGATGATAATTCACAAGTCTGGGTTACACTGTAAATGCATGTAAGCAGCAAGAATCCGGCTTGCAGGACCACAGACAGGTTTAGACCTTGACACATCAAGAATTCTGGGATCAGTCCAAAGAGTTGCTTGTACACCCATGTCTTCTCAGGCCCCCATGGCCAGTGTAAAGCCTGGGCTGTCCAGCTACAAACCCCAACCTGATTGGTAGTTCCAAAGAGCAGGAAAATGTGGAGAGATCTCGCCTAGAGACAGACTCTTATGGACAAAGCAAGAAGAAACTGAGAAAAGGTCCCATAGGGCTTTTTTGTAGTCTCCAAAAACTGGAAGCAACCCAGATGTCCTTCACTGGGTGAATGGACAAACCGTGGTACATTCATACTTGCACTGTTGTTTGGAATACTACTCAGCAATAAAAAAGAACTAATCCATGAACAGCTTGAATAGAACTCAAAGGTGTTATACTGAGGAAAAGAAGCCAGTCTCAAAAAGTTACTGTATGATTCCATTTATATAACATTCTTTTTTCTTTAATATTTTATTTACTTATTTTTAGAGAGAGGGGAAGGGAGAGAGAAAGAGAGGGAGAGAAAATCTATGTGAGAGAGAAACATTGATCAGCTGCCTCTTTCACGTGCCCTGATCCAGGACTAAACCCACAGCCCAGACATGTGCCCCAACCAAAAACTGAACCAGTGACCTCTTGCTTTGTGGGATGACACCCAACCAACTGAGCCACACCAGTCAGGGCCTATATAACATTCTTAAAATTACAAAATTATATTGATGGAAAACTGACCTGTGATTATCAGGGATTAGAGTGGCAGGAGGGACATGGCTATAAAGGGCTGACACCAGGGGGTTTCTTGGAGGGTATAGAACAGTTCTGTGTCCTAGTAGGGTGGTGATTACATGAATCCACACAAGTGATAAAAATTTCATAGACTGTACACACACACACACACACACACACAAAAAGAGTATGTAAAAGTTGATGAAATCCAAATCAGGGCTGTAGCTGAGTTAATAATGTGCCAATGTCAACTTCCTGGCCTTAACAATTGTTATGTAAGATGTCATTGGGGAAACTGGAGGAAAATATATGGGAATTCTTTGTCCTATTTTGCAATTGTGAGTCTAAAATTATTTCAAAATAAAGAGTTTACAAAAATTGAGAGGGATCCTGATTTCTGCAAGCAGCACTTGGAAATCTCTTCAGTTTTTACCACAAAAGATAAAGCTTTGCCTTGGCTGGTATGGCTCAGTGGATTGAGTGACAGCCTGTGAACCAAAAGGTTGCCAGTTTGATTCGCAGTCAGGTCACATGCCTGGGTTGCAGGTCAGGTCCCCAGTAGGGGGTGCATGAGAGGAAACCACACATTGATGTTTTTCTCTCTCTCTTTCTCCCTCCTTTCCCCTCTCTCTAAAAATAAACTAAATCTTTTTTTAAAAAGATAAAGCTTCAAGAATGATAAATTTTATACAGTTTCTAAGCACTATAATTTCATTTGCTATAATTTTAATCTGGAAATTATGCTCAGTTATTTTAAATATAGCATTGTTACAAATATGTTGTATACATGGAAAAAAACATATACAGGGAAACTGTATACAGTTTCCCCCAGGATGAAATAGCTCCTGACCTCCTCACATAGCTCCTGATGTGTGGATTCTGTCTACCTTTTTAACCACATCACCTTCTGCCCCCAACATGCGTTCTGGGGTAAACTATTTATAGTACTTTCCCTCCTCCCAGTCCATCCCTCTTTCCTCTTGACTCTTACTTGCTTGATGAGCTTCTCTTTCAAGACCCAACTCATACTGCAAAGCCTTCCCTGACCCAGGAAGCCCCATGCCATTCCTGCATCTGGGGGTTGTAGAGTAACATGCTGACCTTTGGCTATTTTGTTCACTTGTCTGGCTCCCACCCTAGTCTGTCAATTCCTCAAGGGCTAAGGCTGGGTCTCATTCCACTAGGGCTGTAGAAACTAATGTTCCTATAGGCCCCATGCCTGGCTCAGGGCCTGAAACCCACACTCCAAAAAACAAGTGAGGGAGTCTGAGACTCTTAAAGCCCTTAGTAATAAATTTTGTTTAGTCTACCCTGCCTTAATAGAGTAATTTTCAAAACAAAATTTTCAAAGATCTAAAGGGGTTCTGATTAATCAAACAGAATAGTAACTTAATATTTAAAACATTCAACTTCATTAAAACAGTATTGCATTTAATTTTGCCCCTGTCATTCTTTTCCTTCATAACACGGTGTTGTAGGAAGCTTTAGAAGGGCTGTCAGGTTGTACTCATAAGCCTCCGGGACAGATGAGACCAAGAATTTAGGGACAGGACATGGATTCTAAAGAGGACGGGACAGATGTCCCGATAATGAACACAGCTGTGATAAATCTGTATATCATTTGAAAATTTTACTAAAAGAAGCAAGGTGTCCTCCGCCTTGCAAGCAGTCACTCTCCAGTCCACCTGCTATGCTGCACGGACACAAATAACCCGGATGGCAAACCCCTGACTTCCCTCTTCGGCATCCTCACTGGCGAATGACCTGACCCCATAATTGTCTGCAGGTCTGGCTTCTGTCCTCGCAGTCCAACAAAATGACTCAGAGTTTCTTCACTTTTTCTTGCACAACCCGATGCCCATTTCTCCACTGAGGGCCTGGTAACTTCATTAAGCAGAGTAGGTGGCCTCCTCCTTGAGACGGGTCCCTCCCTTGGCGCCTGACACACCACTACCTCTCCCACTTCCTCTGCTGATCATGTCCCCTAACATTCCTTGAAGATTTAATCATTGCTTTTACGTTCATTTTAAAAAACAAAAGTAATAACGTGTTTCTCATGTCCCAAATTTTCCATTTTCTCTTCACTGCTTTTTGACGTTCTGGTATCTTTAAAGGCCCAAATCAGGCACCACCTCCCACAGAAACCATGTAAACTACAGAGCCCCCACTCATCCTTTACACTTACTGCCCTGGAGCACTTTTAAGCCAAATATACTTTCACTATTCAGCACCTCGTATATTCTTGTTTGTGGGGTCCCTTGTTTTATGAATTACTTATTTCTTCAGCCAAAAGAAGACTCTTCAAGGACAAGATTTATGCCTTAAAATGATCCCGCGTTCTCATGGTGCCTCGTGGAGTTGTTAGCACACTGTGTCAGCGGTCGCTAAACACTTGCCGATTGAGATAAAAGCAACGTTGCAGTAGAAAACCTTTGAAATTCCCTTTCCCTTCTCCTAATGCTCAGGGGCCTGAATCAAAGCGAGTCATCATGTACTGAGGGCGGGCAAAATTGAATCGCTCTTCCTGCCACAGTGTGATGGTCTGGAAAGAGCATCGCGTTCGGGCTCGGAGGCCTGGGTTCATGCTCTGGCCTCGCCAGTGCCTGATCTTGAGCTTGAGAAAGTCTCCTGAACCCAGAGCCTTTATTTCCTTATATGCAAAATCAAAATAATAACTAAGGCTTTTTGGAGACAAATGCTGTAATCCACAAGAATGGCATTTGTGGTGGGAACTTCAGGCACCATGGTAGGCCAAGAGAGAAGCTATGTGAAGTTAGGCAGGCCTTCTGGTACCCCGCCCCTGAGCGTTGCCACTGATGGGGCTGACGGCCTCCTGCAGGGCAGGCAGGTAGGATAGAGTCTTGGGGTTGAGAGAGAGGACAGACTCTAACACTGAACACAGTCATGTTTGTTCTGGACATCACCAGAGGAGACCTCCTGGTGGAAAGGTTAAAGGAGTATATGAGCAATCTGTCAAAAAGGCAAGGAAATAAAACTGGAGGGTCCTGAGAGGGATGATTGGCTGAGGGATGATTGGCTGTGAGGTGGGGGGAGCTATGAGAGCAGAGAAGGACGAGCCTGGGGTCAAAGAAAAGTGGACCAAACAATGATGGATCCAGGTGTTTCAGAGGAGGGGCCAACATGCCACTCTGTGCGATGACAACCGTAAGCCACACAGTCTGAAGAAATATTTTAAAGGAAAATAGTGCAGCTTGGCTTATATGTGTCCCCCAGAGATGTAAGGGTGCTTTGGAAGTATGGAGGATCGTTAAGGAAACAGCAGGCCCACTAGGGCTGTAGAAACGAATGTTCTCTTCCCAACATGCCATAGCCCTGTTCCCTCTCTATACTCAGGCTAGCTGCAGGTGGGCCAGCCACCCACCCGCGAAAGCAGGCACGGGGTTCCTCTACCCTGTGGTGGTGCACAGAGTTGAACTGAGAGGCGGTTCTGACCTGGGAATGCTCCCAGAAGGTTAACAAGTTCTGTTCTCAGAACCATCATAACCCTGCTCTGAGGCATCTGGCAGCACCTTGTTACACAGTTTCTCTTTTACTTGCATCAGAGGAAGGGCTTCTGTAAATCTCTCACTGAGCATTCAGGGGCTGCATGCTGCATCAGGCCGCGTGGCCAGACTGCAGCTGGCATAGTGCAGCTAGCGCTCTACTCTCTCTCCTCCCTTCTCCTCAGGTTGACAAACACGAAATGAAGCCAGAAAACCAGTCTTCTGAGCCCACCTAATTACCTGAAACCTCCCGCTGTGGTTGAACCTCTCCCATTCATTCATTCACTCATTCAGCAAATATTTACTGGGCTGCTGTTGTGTACAGGACCCTGAGCCAGTGCTGATTAAAGAAATGAGGAACATAACCCCAAAAGTTCAGCTCTCTTTCTGCCTGAGGGCTACAACTGAAAGGCCAAACCTGTCTGGAGGGTTGTGGGGAGTCTGCCCAGGGTGCTGGAAGGAAGCATGTGAGTCAAACATGCCAGTCATTCTCTGCCTGTTGCTCAGCCCCCAAAGTCAGAGTGCTGGCTCCCACAGGCCCGGTCCCTCGTTAACCCCACGACAACCCCATGCTCAATGGTACCATCACTCTGAAAACAGAGGCCTGGAAACCTCAAACTACTTGCTCAAAGTCTCCCAGGCAGTGAGTGGCAGGGCCTACAGCCAGCCAAGCCACATCTTCTGCCATTAAACCTTGCGCCACCACACGGCACAGCTTCCACAAGCCCACTGCTGGTCGCCTTGGTTTAATGGATGGCTCCCATCCTGGAAGTCTGTTGACTTAGTAGATGTTTGAGGAACGTGGATCTACAGTGGAGAAAATTCAGGAAGAAAAGTTTACCATGCTCTCTGCCCGCCTAGAAGGACCCTACTGAAATGGATTAACTTTAGCGAGTGAGAAATTCTGTTTACCCCCCTCCTGGGTTTCCCTTCACCCTTTGAGTTATGGTCAGCTCGAGCAGTCTGGCCAGAGCTTCCCAAAGGACTCCTTCCCCTGGACGGCAGCTACAAGGAGTGTGGCTGCAACACTCAAACCAGCCTGGCGAAAGCCTCGTTAAAAGTTCAGTTCATTGCTCAGCAGGTCATGTTCAGGACTCCAGTCGTTGGGACCTCACTGGGGCTCAGGATCTTAAGGAAGAGCTACACGACCTTAAAGTGATCTGAGAACAGAATCGTGGAGAAGCTATAGTCCCTACCTGAACCTACACCACCCCAGCCCCTGCTGGGTGGGCATGCGCTGGCTCCCCGTGAGCCCCAGAACTACCCCACCTACCCCATCTCTACCTTTGACTAATTCAGCTCTGAGGGGCCGAGCCTCCCTGTGAGTCAGGTCTTTGCTCAGCCATGAGAGGAAAGTGATTGGCTAGGTCTGCCAGGGCTTTGTGACCCGCCAGCCAGGCTCCTCCAGGCCCTCAGACCCCTTCCCCCGCAGCACATACTGCCTCCATGCAGCCCCAGAATAACCTGGTTGTGTGATCCGAAGGGGCAAGGGGTAGCAATTTTGCATATTTTCCAAGCAGGTGACTTCAGCCCCCCCCGGGCCTGGACAGGAAGGGGTGGCCCAGTGACAATGGGCATAGCCCCATGTCGGGAGCCCGAAACATTTTGGCAGGCTCGGCAGAGTTCTCCCTCCTCTGATCCCACAGCATCTGTTCCAGTTTTCCCGGCCGGTAGGATGGCATCTACAAAGCAGGATCTATGGGGAATCCGGAGCTGGGGGGGGGGTGGTCACGGGCCTGCCTTCAGGAGCCCAGATGGCTCTTTCCAGGCAGAAAGGGCGGAGAAAAGCACAATGTGCAGTCTGTCTCCCTTCCGGATTGGCGTCTTGGACACCCGAACCTGGGTGTGTGTTGGGCACCTGCTTCACAACAAGCGCTCGTGCATTTTCGCTGTTTGTCCCAGTGACGCTGATAACACTTAACCAGACACTTACTATGTGCCCTGCTCTGCTCAGCACTTCGTATACATGACTCACTTAATCTGCATAATGGCTCTGTGAGGTGGGGACTGTTACTGTTCCCATTTTATTTATTTGTTTGTTTTTAGAGAGAGGGAAAGGGCGGGAGAAAGAGAAGGAGAGAAACATCTGTGTGAGAGAGAAACATTGCTTGGTTGCTTCTCATACATGCCCAGACTGGGGACCGAACCCACAACCTAGGCATGTGATCTGACCAGGAATCGAACCGGTGACCCTTTGGTTTGCCAGACAACACACAACCAACTGAGCCACACTGGTCAGGGCTACTGCTCCCATTTTATAGATAGGGTAACTGAGGCCCAACGTCAAACAGGATTTGGTAGAGCCCAGGTTGAAACCCTAGTGGTCTGACTAGAGAGCCAGTATTCTTTGAGCAGCACCTTCTGGAGCCTGCTTGAAGCATGCCCAACACCGACTGCAGGACCGAGAGACCTGAGGTGTCTGTCATAGCCATGCTGGGCAGGGACTGGAGGCCTGGGAACGCAGAGGAGTCTTCTAGGGGCCAGAGAATTAGAGCAGACTGTAGGGCCCTGAATTATCTTCAAGACATATTTGTAGAAGATAGATTTCCACTGAAGACTTAAAAACAAAAGGCCAAAATTAGATTTAGTCTGATGATAAGGTTCATAAATATAAAATGTGAGATTTCAGAGTCATGTATACTTATGATTTAGGAGGATAAATACCTAGATCTAAGTGCAGTCCTACGTATCTGGGAAGAAACTAGATGGTCTCTTGAAAGTCTTCTGGCCACAGGATGGTGAGATTTGGTCGTGACCATTTTCAAAGCCTCAGGCCACAAAAGGACCATGAGCCCCACCTCCCCTGCTGAGATCTAAGACCCTTTGTGTTGTCGGTGAAGGCACTGTGACCCTTATTATTGTAATTTGGGGAACGATTTAGCAAAAGCACCAGATTAAACCTCCTCAACCTTTCTTTCCCATGACTCCACATCAAACAGCAGGAGTCAAGACCCTGCCAAGAGACCAAGGCTCTTCCCAAGGTTACGCCCTCAGTCTGATCCTGAATAGGGTTTTCAAGTGCCCTAGAGGATGACATGGCACAACCAGATCAGGGGCTGTTTCTCCTGACAGTCACCATGTGCCAGAGGTGATGGTGGAAACATGGAGCCTGGGTTGGAAGTCCCCACTACAGTAGCCTTTGGTTGCCTACCGTTATCTCAGAGAATGTGAAGCAGCCCTTGGTGATGTTAACGTTGAGTTTTTTCAGACTACGTCTCTACTCTAATTGGAGGCAACCGGTGCACTTAGGGCCAGATGCTTGGACAAATGCTTTATATACCTCTGTCCCCACAGGCTGATCTAGTTTGAGTCTAGGCCTTAGTCAACCCCCAATTAAAAAAAAAAAAAAGTCCTCAGAAGTTGGACCTTTTGATAAGTTTAACATGTGGCTTTGGGGAACGAGGAAATTGGCTTAGTTGAGTCCAGAATCTTAGAGCAGACCCTGTCCTCTGAGCCACCCCAGCTGTCCAGCTCCTCTCAGAGCTGGAAGTACCCGACTCAGCCCCCTGACCTGGCACCACCAGCGTCGACCCAGCCAGGCTCCCTCCTTGGGGGACCGGATCAAATTTAGGCTCTCCCTTTCTAAACGGAGCTAGGGAGAGAGGTTTGGGGGATGGGGAAATATTTAAAGGAGGCTAGCTCAGGACCTGGGTGCCACCTGCTGGCCATAATTTAGTTGTATTTACAGGGCCCAACTTCAGGGAGGAAAACTGAAAGGGCATCCTGCCCTCCCTGTCGTGTTGAGGGCTAAGGGAGCTGCTTACTTGGTGACCTTTTTCTTTTTTTTTTAATTGATTTTAGAGAGAGAAAAGAAGGGAGAGAGAGAGAAAAAAACATCAATTTGTTGTTCTACTTACTTATACGTTCCTTGGTTGACTTTTGTACGTGCCCTGACTGGTATCAAATCCAAAACCTTGGCATATCCAGACGATGCTCTAACCAACTGAGCAACATGGCCAGGGCAGTGACCTTTGAGCAAGCGTGGCAGAGAATCCTTTCAGAGACCCCTGGGTGCCTTGGATGAGTCCTCCTGAGCCAAAAAAGACCCCACCGGAGGCAGAGGTAGCATCACCTGGTGAACATGAGCCAGTCTTGAGTAGGGACAAGGGTTCTGTTCCTAGTATCAGGTGAGGACAGTGGTTCTATTACCTGGCCTAGCTGTGCACCAGAATCACCTGCAGTATTGTTTTACTTACACTTATATAATATTATATATGATAACAGATAATAGATATAATGGAGTCATATATAATATATATAGTTATACACATGCACACACTTGGGCTTCACTCCAGCCCACTGGAAAGTCCCCGCAGGAGAATCTGAGGTGCTATCCTAGCGAAAAACCTCTGGGGTGCATGGGGCAGGCTGTGTGTCATTCACTTTTGATTCCAGACCAGACTCGATGAAGCAGCAGAATAGCTAGGGGCAAGGAATGGGACTGGGTATGTTTTTCCTTCTGGAACACTCTGCATAGTAAACCTCAGGAAGTAGTCTTCACTCCAGAACTACACACTGTCACAATCCTTGAGTACACAATCCTTTCAGTCTATCTTCTGTTTCTCCGTTTCTGATAAAGTCTAGTTACGAGAAATATTTCCCTCTTCCCCTAACAGTGCTCATCGGTGATGAGCAGCACTGGCACTTGGCCTTTGCTGGGAGATTGGGGGAGGGGCTCCCACCTGTTGACCAGAGCGGGTGCCTCTGCTCAGCTCCAAAATAGGTTGCTGTGCAGGGAGCAGATGCCCAGGGTTGCCAAAAGAAGCCGGAAACCCCAAATTGTGTGTGCGAAACATCCCAGTGTTAAAATATTGGGCACTGATTCAAAAATGTTTCCAGCACTGGGACTGTTGAAGAGTTCAAGCCTGTAGGGCAAATTTGGCCAATGGGTGTCTCATGTGTGACTGCTGATTGCAAGGCTTTGAGCTGGGGAGGGATGTAGCCAGGGCTGCTTTCAGGTAGCTTCTGACTGCAGTAGTGTCAGGGATGGCTGGGGGGGAGACCGGAGGCTGGAGGGCCTTCTAGGAGACCTCCGCTGGCCTGGGCCGGAGAGAACGTCTGCATAACCCCAAGGCAGCAGGAGAGGTGGTGAAGAGTAGGGCGCCTTGGGACGGCAGAGTTGCAGGACTTATTAGATACCAGGATGAGGAAGAGTAGACTCTCTCTAGGGTGACCCCACAGGTCTCTAACATGGTGACTGGGTGACTGGTGGTGGCAGCCACTGGGATAATGAATACAGGAGCAGAAGCATGTTTTAAGGGAAGGTTCTGGACAAGCAGAACTTAGGAGCCCCTGGGTCAGCTAGCAGACCGCAAGCCACAGGCCCCACAGGAATATGGGATCCGAAGTCAGGCAAAGGTTAGCTGGCTTTCTAAACACAGATCTGGTCAGGATACAGTCCGCTTAAACACCTCTAATGGCTCCCTGTTGTCTAAACAGAAAGCCCAAACTCCTTCTCACAGCAAACAAAGCCCTTGGTGATCCGGCCCTGCCAACCTCGCCGTGCCACGCCCCAACACAAAACCTGCTTCCCAGCCCTGCTGAGCAGCTCGAGCCCTGAAATAAGCCATGCCTTTGTTCTTGCTGGTCCTTGGGGCCTGCCGTGCCCTTCTACCCTGGCCCTTTGTATGTTTGGAAAATTCCTACTCCTTCCCTGCTCCAGCACTTCCACTTTGCTGACCCTGCCAATCAGAAGTGATCGCCCCCTTCTTCGTGCCATCCCTGAACTTTGTATGTGCCCTGCTGTAGGATTTGCCACCCTGTAAACTCCTTGAAGGTAGAGACCACTCTTTACTTAACCTTCTTGCACTAGTTCTCAGCACCCTCTAGCACCTAGGAGACACTCATCAAATGCTTGAAGAATGAAGAGGTACCCCTTTCCAGGAGGGAAGCCACAGGGCTGTCTGGGGGAAGACGCCTCTCATTTCCTCAGGGATCATCCAGCCCCTGCTCTGCCTGCAGCGAAAGCCCAGCACGAGTCCCCGGTGCTGACCTTGCCTCTCTCCTTTCTCTGTAGCTGGGGTATGGCCGTCAATGTGTACTCCACATCCGTGACCAGTGAGAATCTGAGTCGCCATGATATGCTTGCCTGGGTCAACGACTCCCTGCACCTCAACTACACCAAGATAGAACAGCTCTGTTCAGGTAGGAGGCTGGGAGTGGGGGAAGTGGGCCTTGCTGGAGGGAAAAGGAGGGGAAGCAGGAGTCACGGCAGAGACCGTAACTTGTCATGAGGATTAAGGAGAGCCGCAGAGCCCTAACCTAGTCAGGGTCTCCCTGGACTAGGAGAGCAGGAGAGGCACAGGAAAGGGCCGCCGGAGGGCCGGGGCAGTGGGGACAGGCAGTGAAGCCCGAGGTTAACAGCACGCAGGTCAGCCTAGCCACCCCGGGTCTGAATCTCAGCTCTTGTAGTGCAACCTGGGCAAGTCACTGCACCTCTCTAGGCCTCAGTTTTCCCATCTGTAAAATGAAAATAATGTCGCCTATCTCACTAGGATTACTGTTAGATTAAATTTCGTTCGCTATGGTGCATAGCAATTGCATCCATACATAGTAATTGCTCTTATTCCTGGAACGCTGCAGGGGGATTCTGGCTGTGTGTATCCTGCAGGTAGGACTGGCCGCAGCCTCAGAGCAGAGAGAAAAGGGGGGGGGGGGCTAGCTCGGGGGAGCCGGCCAGTAGAGGGCCCAGCCGATGGGAGAGCAAGCAGCTTAGGCAGAGGCGTGGCCCGGCCCCTCGGTCAGCCTTGCTTCTCCACAGGGGCCGCCTACTGCCAGTTCATGGACATGCTCTTCCCCGGCTGCGTGCACTTGAGGAAGGTGAAGTTCCAGGCCAAGCTGGAGCACGAATACATCCACAACTTCAAGGTGCTGCAAGCAGCTTTCAAGAAGATGGGTGTTGACAAAGTAGGTGCCTGTGCTCCCGGGGGCCATGAGGAGCTGTGTGACCCTGGGGAAGAAGATGGTCCACCAGCGGGGCAACAGGGGCTGCTAGGGTCATCCGGCTCCCACACCTCTCTCCACCCCCGCCCCAACCCTCCAGAGGGAATGTTCCCCCAGCTCAAGGCCCAGTGGAAAATCCCACACTTCACATCCCATCCTGACGACATTCCCGTCCCTTCCTCCTCTCTGGGCCCTGTCCATCCCAGCAGTCGAGGCCCGGTGTACTGCTCCTATTAAGTTCCTTCTCCAGGGCCCAAGAACAGTCTCTTGCTCACTCCACGGCTTCGATGGCCCCAGGCCCCTGGTTCCAGCAGCCCCCGCCCCACACGGAGGCAGCAGCACCAAGGGACTCCTCCCCCCACAGCTTCTCCTTGCCCAGAGGAGAGCTGCCTCTGGGTCCCAGGCTGGGACCTGCAGCCTCCCCATCTGTTCCGGTGCCACGGGAGGGCGGCCAGGCGGAGAAGCCGGAGGCTCCTGCAGCCCGGGGGCTGGCTGGCTGTCCCGAGAGCAGCGGCCTCTCACAGCAGAAGGCACCCCTCCGGCCGCAGGCGGCTAAAGTTCTCTGCTTATGTGGTCTATTTCAGATCATTCCTGTAGAGAAATTAGTGAAAGGAAAATTCCAAGATAATTTTGAGTTTATTCAGTGGTTTAAGAAATTCTTTGACGCAAACTATGATGGAAAGGAATACAACCCTCTGCTGGCGCGGCAGGGCCAGGACGTAGCGCCGCCTCCTAACCCAGGTGATCAGATCTTCAACAAATCCAAGAAACTCATTGGCACAGCAGGTAACGTGCCCGAGCTGGGGGAGGGAGTGTGGGGGGCCGGGCCGGCGGGGCTCTACAGCCAGGAGTGCCTCCTGGGCCACCCGGCCCGGCCCTGCCAGACTAGAGGAGACTGTTATCACGGAGTTCAGATGACGCCGCCTGCTGCCCCCTTAGACCAGGGGGAGTCTCAGTAGGGAGGAGAGGGCTCCAAAGATTGCTACAGAGAGCCACTGGCACCAGCCAAGGTGGCAGCTGGCGGTGGGGGGCCTAGGGCACTTCCTTCTCTGACATGAGCTAACATGTTTGCCTCAAGATGACGGGGCCGCGCGTGGCATGGTTCCTCCATCCAGGTCCATCCAGGCCAAGGGCCTGGCGCCAGCACTACGCATCCTTCTTGCCCCTTGCCCGCTGGACGCCTGGGGACAGGAGTTTGCCACGCTTGATTGCATCTTCCCCCGTTCCGAAGGCCCATAGCCCTAAGTCCTCAAGAGATGAGTCTCTGAAAACATGGGTTCTAGCGGAGAAGGGAAAGAAGCAATAGGGCCTTCGGGAGATGGGGGTTGGGAGGGAAAGGGAGAGAAGCAGCCCCAGCCCGCGTCTGAACCCGTCATAGCAGAGCCCTCCTGTTTGCGCTGCCACCCCGCCCGGGCCTGCCCCTGCTCACCCGCTTGCTTTGCATTGGAAGCGCCCGGCTCTGCCCAGGGAGCTGTCCAGCTAGAGAACAAGTAGCCACGGCATGCTGTTCCCTGAGGCAGGCCCAACGGAGGGCCCAGAGCCCGGGAGGGGCAGGGAGCCCAGGAGGGGCGGGGGCAGGTTTCTTTTGTTCCTCCAGTCCTGACGGTCTGAGGTCACCCACATGGGCGGCTTTGGGCTGGGGCTTCTGTCAGGAAAGACCCAGTGAGAGCTAGTTTCCAGACCCTGTACCAGCTGCTGTCCCTCAGGCTTCAGCCGTCCGTCCAAGAGGGCCCCCCGACCCTCCCAGCCCCACTTCCTGAATTCCCCACCGCAGTTCCCTTCGTGTCGCCCTCAGCCAGCTCCCCTCCCTCCCCCGGCCTCACACCTTGTTTACTTCCTCGCAGTCCCTGCTCTCCCCAGGCTTGCCGACGGGCTGCCCCGCTGCTGTGGTGTCAACGTGTGGCCGCGGCTTGAGGCCTAGATGTAGATGCCCCCCAGAGTGGGAGAGGAGGGGAGGGCAAGAGCGCCTGCCTTTGCAGAGGCTTGCCCCCGTACTTGTCACACCAGGCTGTCCCCTGCGCCCTGAGCTACGGGCTTACATGTCCCCATCTGAATTTTCTCCTCTGGGCAGTTCCACAGAGGACGTCCCCTACAGGCCCCAAAAATATGCAGACCTCTGGCCGACTGAGCAATGTGGCCCCGCCCTGCATCCTCCGGAAGAATCCCCCATCCGCCCGAAATGGTGGCCATGAGACTGATGCCCAAATTCTCGAACTGAACCAGCAGGTGAGTGGGGTGGGCCGGGGTAGCTGCGACAACCCTGCCTCAGCAGCCAGGCGGCACCCTTGGGGTGTCAGGGCGGGGAGGGCAGTCTGGGGCAGGGGTGTCTGGCTTGAACACCACCTTTGCCCCAAGCAGCTATTGGACTTGAAGCTGACAGTGGATGGCCTGGAGAAGGAGCGTGACTTTTACTTCAGCAAACTTCGAGACATCGAACTCATCTGCCAGGAACACGAAAGCGAGAACAGCCCAGTTATCTCGGGCATCATCAGCATTCTCTATGCCACTGAGGTGAGCTCTGTCTTCACCCGCTCTTGTCCCAGGCCCCCGGGCCCGCCCCTGGTCCGCAGGGCCCTACGACCAGAAGGGGCAGGACCAGAAGGAGCCCTGGAGAGCACGGACCTACACGAGGCGAGTGGGCTGAAGTCACGAGCCCCAGGTCATGGAGAGCATTATCAGGGAAAGGAGGTCTAGAACCCAGGCCCTTGCTCCGAGCCTCCCTATACAAGTCCACACACCCTCAGCCCGGCCTGCCTGCCTCACCATTTCCCTCTCCCTTCTCACCCTCCAGGAAGGATTTGCACCCCCCGAGGACGATGAGATTGAGGAACACCAACAAGACGACCAGGACGAGTACTGAGGGCGGCTCTAGCCCTGGCTGACTGCACGCCTCCCCTCCCCTCTCCCACCCCCACATTATAATCCTTCCCTTACAGCCGGTCGGCCGGGTGCTTTGTGTCAGTGCCGCAGCATTGGGGAGTCAGGCAAGGGGGCTTGAGGGGATGGGGCAGGTGGACAGGCAGGGGCCCCGTCCTCCTGAGGCACTGGCCCAGCGGGTGGGACACCTGCCCACTCCCCACCCCTATTTATTTCCGTTGTCTCTAAGCTGTGTCGGCCAACACTTCCCAGGGTGCTCCTGCCACCTGCCCCAGCCAGCCGCCTGCTCCCCTGACAGCCAGCAGCTGCATATTTGACAAAGTCATTGGTATATTTTTACTTACTGGATTTTCCTTGCACTTTACCTGTTCTTTTCCCAGGGCTCACAGCACGGGCCCCGGGGCAGTGTGCTTGGCTTGGCTCCCCTTCCCCGTCGCCGGGCCGCGGCAGGGCGCACCGATTCTTATTTATTTTGTCTTTTGACTCCCCAGTACTTGAGGGGAAGGCTGATGTCAGGAGAGGGATAAGGGGACTGAGGAGGGGGTGCCTAGGCCCTGATGGTCAGGGAGAGGGAGGGGAGCATGAGAGGGATGAAAATGACCTCCTGGCACCAGATTTCACCCACCCTGGGCCCCCTTCCCCCAACCCCAAAGGCCAGCACTGCCCCGAGGCCCCCAGTCACTCCCTCTGCAGCTCGGTTCATACCACACAGACTCCCCTCAGACCCTTCTGTACGTCTGCCTCCCATCCACCTGCCTCCCCCACCCCACCCCCTTGGGCCATCCAGCCTGCGTATGTGTTCACTTTTATTTAAATAAACTTGTGTGGTAAAAAGTCCGTGCCATGTCTCCCTCAACTGAGCCACCACCTGGGTCTCAGTGCTCTGTTTCTCCTGAGCGCACGCTCCCCTTTCCACAGTGATGGCGACGGAGCACAGTGCCACTGCCACCTTCTCTGACCTGGTCCCCATCTCCCAGTACTGGTGCCAGGGTTCTAAGGGAAGGCATGGATGCCCCACCCGCAACCCCTGAGGAAGAACAAGGTTCGGGGCCATGGCTGTGACGACAGGCAGCCCAGTAAAGCGACTAGCTGGTGACAAGGTGGGCTGACCAAGAGGTGCTTTTGTTACAGATTCCTTTGGGTCAGTTAGACTGCAGGTTGTCCCCACCCTTGTCAAAGCTCACACACTTCACAACAGTGATCCAGCTGGGGACAAGGGCTGGCCTGCCAGAGAAAAGCTGAGTGGGTTACAAAGAGTAAGCAACTCTGAGCCCCGAAGGGCAGCAGTGCCCGTGTGGTTCCTTCTGTAGAACAAGGTCTCATGGGAGCCAGGATGTGGAAGCCTTGACAGAGTCCACACAGCCCTACATTCCCAGTGTGTGCCCGGCAGAGGGCCATAGCAACCAAGGTCCTGGAAGCCCGGCAAGAACTGAGGGCGCAGAAATGAATGCGGGCACCAGGCCCATTCACACAGTCATGTAGACCAGCGCCCTCATTTACGACGAAGGGAACCGAGGCCCACGTGTGACATGACTCACTCAAGGTGGTAAAAACCTGGACTAGAATCCACACCTTCTGACTCATGGTTTACTCATCCCCAAACACCGTAGAGGTATCACCTCCAGAATGTTCCTCTAGGTTCAGGCTAGTCCCGGCAGCTGCTTCTTCACCATCCTGAGTCTGACCGAGATACAGCTGGGGCTGTTTCTTCCGTGGCCTCACTCCGTGACCCTCCTTCCAGACCACCCCCATTTCCCTCACGGCTCCAGAAGGGGGCCTAAAGCAAGCAGGTGTTCATTCCTCATTCACTTCTCCTCCTTTTGACTCCCATCCCATATAGAGATACTTCCGGTCACATTTTCTCTCTTTTTCTCCAATAGTTCCTTGCCTGCTTTTATCGATCTTTATGATTTTTTAATCCCCATGCATAATTTTAAAAGGCCTTTCCTCCATTGTCCCAGGTGGATACTATCAGAGGATAAGGTAGTTGTTCAGCACCACCCAATGTTCATCTTAAGGGAACATATTCATCGGCTTTCCAGGTGTGTCCTCGCAGGGTCCTGGCCTCCACTGTGTTGGTTGGGGCCAGGGCAGGGGGTCATTATTCAGTGCTGCTGGTGGCGTTGCTGGTCTGGTTTTGCTTCTTTTCTGGGCCTGCAGCTGAAATAATTGGGTTGGCCAAAAAGTCCATTTAGGTTTTCTGTAAAATATGACGCACTTTTCATTTTCACCAATAACTTTATTGATTTGGATATTTTGAGTATGCCGGCTCTCTCCCGCTATTGGCTTCTCGTGGGAAGAGGCCAGGGCTGCTGCTAAACATCTTCCAGTGCAGAAGACAGCCCCACAGCAAAGAATCATTTGGCTAAAATGTCAATAGTACCAAGAACTTCACAAACCGCTTTTGACATGTTCAATCAGTCACAGCACCTTCTCCATATACTGCACAAATCTTTTTTATGTTTCAACTGTATTTTTACCTTTCTGGAAATAATAAAGCATAATATGCCAAAAATATTGCATATTTTCTTCCATCTTCAATATTAAAATAGCTGTATAAAAATTCACCAGTTTTAATGTTTTTTAAAAATGCACGCTGATATGACAGTTGTCACAATACAATCTAACAAAATTATTTCAAATGAAGTTAAAGACAAGAGCTAGTAGAGCCATCTTACACAAAAAACTAAATGAACTTTCTGGCCAACCCAATACAACTGAGGCCTAAATGTTATCTCTGGGGAGGGAAGGCCGGGGAGGAGAGGTTAACCTGGGGGCAAGGTCCTTGTTTTCCCAGTTTCCCTGTGCCCCCCGCCCCCACCCCACAACGCCCCCACACCAGACACCTGGGGCCTTCCTCCCTGGTCGCTCTCTGTACCAGTCTGTGAATTGCTCTGCTAGTTTTTTTGGGGGTTTTTTTTCGGGGGGGGTGTTGTTTTTGTTTTTAGCTGTCTGTCTCAGTTTCCCTATTCCCCTTGCCAAGGAATTTTCCTAGCTTCTAACTAACCTGCCTCACCAGGTTGGAGGATAAAGTCCACATCTGGCAGGCAAGGCCCAAGGCATGTGGGCTCAGACCCTTTCCAATCTCATCACCTCCAAAATCCCATTAAGCACTGTCACACTCACCACTTCCAGTTTCCCAGCTTCGCCCTGCACTGTACCACCTCTAGGCCTTTGCCTAAATCAATAAATCCATACAGCTGGCTTGTTCTCTCCATCTGTGCTAATCCCCAACCCATGAAAATTCTCCCATTCCTCAGGACTCATCTCCAATGCTATCTCCTTCAGGAACCCTTCTCTCTTCTCCTTCCAAAGGAATTAGTGACTCTCTAAGCTGTCCATCCTGTAGGAATTTGGACTCTTAGATCTTACTGTAAGGTCTGGCCTGTCTTGCACCTCAGTATGGCAGGTATGAATCTCGTCCTCAAACGCAGGTATGCACACAAAATAGCTCATTTCCTTAATTGTGATAAGTTACTTTCATTTCCCCATCCCCTATCCTCCCCAGCTGAGATGCTTCAGGCTTTGTGGTCTTACGATACTACAAGCATGGTAGGAGGCCCTCCAGGCGTAGTGAATGTCTGAACTGTAACCTGTTTCAGTGGTTCCTCTCGTCTGCAGCTGTTGATCACTTCCTTGCCACATCTGGGACTTGGGACTGACTGCAGTCACGGCCAGAGCCGCTTCTTTCCCTTTGCTGGGAAGGGGAAACCCCGCCCTGGCTGTCCCAGACTTTTCTCTGCCTCCTGTGAGGACTCTCCACTCTCCACCCTCCCAAAAACGCCTCTTCCTTCAAGCCCCATCTTCTTCCTTGTTCCTTCACCATAGATTTTTATAGCCCATTAAACTCAAAGTTTAATCACTAGCAATAGAAAACAAACACTTTCCTAGAAGGAAGGAAGCATTTAATCTACAACCTCTTCCTGGAGGTGAAAAGAACTACGTCCCTTCCATCCTTCTAGCACTAGGAGAAAGACAAACCGCAAGTTAAATTTCCAAGTCACCTGATGCAGCGGTCTTCACACAGTAAGTGGTGCAGAACAGTCTGCTGAACGTTAACAGCCTCCAGACTCAACATCTTTGCCTGGATGTTTTCTGCTGCGAAAGAGTCCCGACCCCCTCTCCCCGCCCCGACAGCTCGCTGGGAATAACCTGGCAAACACGAAAGACTACAAGTCCCAGGCTGCCTTGCGGGTGCCGTCACGCGCTGCGAGGCTCTGCGAAGAGACGTGGCAGAGCGCGGCGAGTCCACACCGACCGGAAAGCCCAGGACCGCCAGTGGCGGGAGGGTCTGAGCCATGGCTGCCAGGGCGGCGGGTGGGGGGCGCTGGGAGGTGGTGAAGAAGGGGCGACGGCCTGGGGCCGGCGGCAGTGGGCGAGGCGGCGGAGTGGACCGCCGGGCGCTCGGGGAGGCGAACGGATTGTGGAAGTACGACCTGACCCGTGAGTACCCACCCGACCCGCCGCCCGCGCCGCCGCCCGGACCCGGGCCTGCCCCTGCTCGGGGGTACCGAGCAGCTGAACACCCCGGCGCCTCCGGGCGCCAGCTCTCCTGCGGATCGGCGCCTCGGGGTTCAGCGAGCGCTCCCCTTGCCTCGATTCTTGTGAGCCTCACACATGGTAGACAGCGCGAGGGAGGTTGCTGTCGTGGCTCCGCAGATGAATAAACTGAGGCCCAATGAAGTTAGATGCCTTGCCCAGGATCACCTGTCAGAAGGGACTAGGATGCCGGTCTTCCAACGCCCAGCTGACAGTACACACCCTACCAGCTGTTACTGGCCCTTGCCTGCTCTCTCCGGGCAGGTGGCCGAGAGCTGGGAAGAGGCATTCAGGTTCATTATACAGGGGGGCCCCTCTGTAAGTAACCAGCAGGTGGGGTGAGGGGAGGACGGACAGGAGGCCCAGCCTGGGAGAAATGACCCATTGCACACGCTAGACACCCACCACGCTTTATTCTAAGTGGCGCCTGTTTCCTCAAAGTCTCCTAGAAGAGTGGAGAAAGCTTGCCACTTGTTGATTACGGAGTTGCCACGTCCGAACCAAGAGGACCCGGGGTAGAGCCAAGATGGAAAAATCCTGACCTCACAACCTAGTAACCACTCACCAGAGAAGCCAGCCCTCTGTCTCCAGCCCCTCCACTAGTTCCCACATACTCCGATGTACTAATAAAGGCCTCATGTCTGTGAAAGAGCCCATAAAATCAAGAGCTGTGATCACTGAAAGAAGCAACCAAAAGGGCTCCCCGGCCTGCTCTCTAAGCAGGACAGCAAGGATGGGCTTTGAGGCCACTGCTCCCTGGAGATGCAGTAGGTGACAGCGTGGGAGAAGGGACCACTATTCCTGTAAGGTCCTCATGACCCAAGGAAGCTCCCCGCCCCGACCCCATCCCCGCCCTTTTTCTGCCTATTACCAGCTCCCATCCAGACGACAAGCACCCTTTACGAGCGGGGCTTTGAGAAAATCCTGAAGAAGCAGAATAAGGAGCAGGTTCCACCCCCTGCTGTGGAGCCTAAGAAGCCCGGGAACAAAAAGCAGACTAAGAAGGTGCCGGCCCTCACCAACCAGAACCAGAAGCAGGGCCGCTTCCGCAGCCTGGAGGAGGCGCTGAAAGCTGTGAGTGTGCCTAGACTTTAGGTGGGAAAGAACGCAGGCTCGAGGTGTGGAGAGGGTGAAGGGAGTGGGCAGGGGATGGGCAGCTGAGGGACCTGTGGAATTTGGGACACTATTGGTTGAGAGGAGGCATTCAGGGAAGGATGGGAACCCCAAGGGTTAGAATATTTGCTCTCGGGATAGAAAGGAAATCAGAAGTTTATAGGTAAGCATGGATTAGTGAGAAGAGAGCCCGAAATGCAGAGATACCCGGAAGAGGTCAGAAAAAGTATTTGTGGCTTCTAACCCCGTGGAAGCGGTGACCTTTCATTTTGCATCTTGTCCTTTGTTTTTCCCCTTAAACATGTGAAGGGGCTAAGACTACTGGGCCTTGAGTTGAGCAATTCCAGCTGTCCTAAACTTTCTAAAGGTCTGGATGCAGCAAAACTGTGGCATTCCACATACTTATGTTTAAAAGCAGAAACACTTTGTTCTTCCTACCACCACCTAGTTCAATCATTTTCCCACCTTTACCCAATTTTCCTCCATGCACGACTCACCCACAACTGACAGTGGGGGGCCTGTGTCCTTCGCAGCTGGACGTGGCAGCTCTACAGAAGGAATTGGACAAGAGCCAGAGCGTGTTCTCTGGGAACCCATCCATATGGTTGAAGGACCTGGCCAGCTATCTTAACTACAAGCTCCAAGCCCCTCCAAGTGAACCCACGCTAAGCCAACATACTCACGGTTAGTTCTCTCAACTCCCTCAAGCTGAGACAAGTTCAAGAAAATTCTGAAATGGCTATGTGTGAGCACATCACTTAGTCACAGACCCCAGTGCCCCCCTCCCCCCACTGCCCTGATTTACAGGTGTGGAGCTGTTCTCAAATCATCATGGCTGTGAAAGTTTCTGGGTCTTACTGGGATAGGGAGGATGCCAGGGAGCGCTGCGCTCCGATGGCAGAGACTTCTGGGCCTAGCGCTCACATGGAGGCCTGTTGCCCCAGATTATCCCTATAGCCTGGTGAGCCGGGAGCTGCGAGGGATCATCCGAGGACTACTGGCAAAGGCAGCAGGGTCCCTGGAGTTCTTTTTTGACCACTGTCTGTTCACCATGCTGCAAGAGCTGGATAAGACACCAGGTAAGAAGAGCCCACGAGACATAGCCCAGCCCCATCTTGGGGGCCTGTTCCCATTTTCCTGCTTCAAGAGTAGCCGGGTTGTTGTTCCCCGGGCAGAAACATGCTAAACCTGACCCTTTTAGAAAGGGAGGAGGAAGTTTGTACTCGCTGGCCTGGGTCCTGGGCTCCCAGCTGCCAATGGGAAGATTTCAGGTCTGGGAACCTATTCCTGTGTGTGGGTCTCAGAACATACATCTCTCCAGGGGAGTCGCTGCATGGTTACCGTATCTGTATCCAGGCCGTGCTGCAAGACAAACCCAAGATTGCCACCATGAACCTGGGCAAGGTGAGCTCAGGGTGGTGGTGGGGACACCCGGAGGCTAGGGCTGGGGGGTACTGGGCCCCATCAAGAGCTAACAGAAAACCCCGTAAGACCAATCATAACAGTTGACACTATTAGCACTTACCATGTGTTCGGTATGTATATGAGGCAGGTACTGCTGTTATTCTCATTTTATAGAAGAGAACACTGAGCCACAGAGGGGTTCAGGAACTTTCATAGAGTCAGTCAAGTAGTAAACGGCACATGTGGGTAAGGGCCACAGTCTGGTGCCAGAGCCCACGCCCTGAATGACTGCACTATCATAGTGCCCCACTGTCCCCCGGCACATGTGGGTAAGGGCCACAGTCTGGTGCCAGAGCCCACGCCCTGAATGACCACACTATCATAGTGCCCCACTGTCCCCCGGCCCACCCTCCCCTCCCAGTTGACAGCTCTCTTCCTGCTTGGCTTTGGGGTGCTCTTGATGCTTTGCTCTATCCCAGCCTGCCTCTCCCACTGGTCTCCTCAGTTCCTGGAATTGCTGCGGTCCCATCAGAATCGCCCAACGAAGTGTCTGACCATCATGTGGGCCCTGGGCCAAGCAGGTTTTACCAGCCTCACCGAGGGACTGAGAGGTAACAAGGCGGCGGGGAAGAGAGGGGGATGGTCCTAGGGCCAGGAAGCGCCTCTTTAGTGCTTTCAGTGGGTCTGAGCCTGAGGCTTCCTCCCTGACCTTTGTCTCACAGTGTGGCTGGGGGTCATGCTGCCTGTGCTGGGCATCAAGTCCCTGTCCCCCTTCGCCATCGCGTACCTGGATCGGCTGCTCCTGTGAGTAGTGGGGGGACAGCAAGGGGAGGGCCCAGGTGTGTCCAAGTGGCTGTTGCAGTAAAATGGGATGCTGGGATCCTGGTCTTCCTAGATGTGAGGCAGGTCAGGACCAGCTCCTCCCAGCTCAGAAAGTGATGGTGAGGAAGGAAGGGGAGGGGGCTATCAAGGGCTGAGATATGGGTTAGCGCTTATGTCCTCTTTCCTAGATGTTGGTCTCAGCTGAGATCATGGCCTACCCAGTGCTCCCCAATAAGCCTGTTTCTTTCCCACACAGGATGCATCCCAACCTCACCAAGGGCTTTGGCATGATTGGCCCCAAGGACTTCTTCCCACTTCTGGATTTTGCCTATATGCCCAACAACTCCCTGACACCCAGGTAGGGCCACCCTGGGCCACAGCTGTGAAGGATCCCAGCGCGGGCTTAGAAGCAGGCAATGTATTCCTGTCCCTTCTTCAAACACCGAAATTTAAGATCCTCAACCTCAGGTTCAAGAAATCAGTAAACCCCCTGAAATTATACAGACCCTCAAGTGTGATTGGCATGTGGGCATTTTCCTGGGGGGAGGACCCATGACTTTCAACAGATTTTCCAGGGAGTCTCTGAGTCTAAAAATATTCAGAGCCCTTACAAGGCCCTTAGACTCCCCTCCTTGGGCAGGGTGTGAACTCGGGCAGGCAGAGGGGACACAGCACACAACTCCATTTAGAGCCTGTGCTGGGCTGTCCTCCCACCCCTACCCCAGCCTGCAGGAGCAGCTGTGTCAGCTCTACCCCCGACTGAAGGTGCTGGCATTTGGGGCAAAGCCGGAATCCACCCTACATACCTACTTCCCCTCCTTCCTGTCCAGAGCCACCCCTAACTGCCCTCCTGCGATGAGGAAAGAGGTGAGGAAATGGTGGGAGGCTCCTTTTTCCCTTCCAGGGGTCAGCTGCAGAGGTCCCTGTCTGCTGACAAAGGCCCTGCCCTCAGGGACCCGTTTCCTGAATACCCCTCAGCTCACTCCTGACAGCCTCCTGCCCCGCTTCCTCATGTTCTACCCTCAGAAGAACAGAGCTGACAGGACAGCACTTTCAGGTCTGGCTGGTCTCTCATGTCTTCCCCCTTACAGGCGAGTGATCTTAGAGCGCAAGGTCTAGCTCATGACCCCAGCCTCCCCCTTTACAGCCTCTGAGATTTCTGGGATCTGGGCACGATCTCTCCGCCCTTTCACGCGTTCGAGTGGCTATGTTGCCTGCATGGCCTCACTTACGAGAAGGGGATTACCTCTCAGCTCTCTGCCCGCACCAGCGCCGGGCCGCAGCAGTCTCTCTCCCTCCCTCTTGTCTCCCGTGCAGCTCCTGAGCAGCCTGACCGAATGCCTGATGGTGGACCCCCTCAGTGCCAGTGTCTGGAGGCAGCTGTACCCTAAGCACCTGTCACAGTCCAGGCAGGTGGGGGGGGGGGGGGCGTCATCTTGGAAAAGCCTTAGTTCATGCCTCCCAACCTGTCCCTGTCCTAGAGCCCAGAAGGGGAACATTGGTGGCTCTTGTTCAGGTCATGCCTCTCAAGCTGAGGGGGAACATTGGCCTCTAGGAAGCTGTTCCTCTGCGGGAGGGGGTGCAGTCTTGTAGCCTGATGGAAGGTGGGAAAGGGCGGAGTGGACCCCCTGATTAGAAGAAGGGCTTGTTCTTTCCCCACAGCTTGCTGCTGGAGCATTTGCTCAGGTCCTGGGAGCAGATTCCCAAGAAGGTGAGGAGCTGGAAGGACATGGCAGGCTGAGCCTCATCTGGGCTCTGGGTTCGTACCCCCGGCCACCATCCCCCCTTCCCCGAGAAAGTACTCTGTTAGTGTATTGGACTTGGAGAGTGAAGCGTGGTAGATGGAGGCTCCGGGTTCCCTCACAGGCCAAATCTTAAGCTCTCAACCAAGACCTTTCTTATCCGACAGGCACAGAAGTCTTTGCAAGAAACCATTCAGTCCTTCAAGCTTACCAACCAGGAGCTGCTAAGGAAAGGCAGCTCTAACAACCAGGACGTCGTCACCTGTGACGCAGCTTGCAAGGTGTCTGCACCCAGCTCTCCCCGACCTAAACCCTAAAGAATTGGGTGTTCAGAGTGTGAACGCCGCTCCGCGTCTCTGTCTTGGCACACCCTGGGTTGGGCCTGTATCTCATTCCTTCCCCACCTGTCCTGGAGCCCCCACTACCTCGGGAGCAATATGAGGGCTTGACGCTCCCCCTGAAAGTCCTAGCTTGAGGCCTGCCTTAGGCTAGACCGGCCCCTGTCCCTCTGACCACTGCCCCTACCCTCTTTCCTCCCAGGCTCTGTTGCAGCAGGCTCGGGGCTTCCGGCTGCCCTGGGCACGGCTGCTCCTGTTGGTGCTGATCTTTGCCGTAGGCTTCCTGTGCCACGACTTCCGGTCCCACAGCTCTTTCCAAGGTAAGCAGGGGTTGTCAGGCAAGGGAAGTAGCATGGAGGTGGGGCAGAGAGCTAGGTGTAGCACCTCTATCCCCGACTCACACAGCTTTGCCCTGATGCTGCAAAACAAACGCTTTTCAGACAGATTTTTGCGTCCACAACTCTGACGTTACCACTTCAGATTGGTCGAGTGCGTTGCAGTATAGAAACGCTTGCATGTTCATGGTCTCATTTAAGTAGGTGTTATCTCCTTTTTAACTCTTGAGGAAATTGAGGCTCAGAAAGGCTTATCAATTAGTTTTAACATCACAGCTGGTAATTAGAAGGGCAGACGCCAAACGCAAGGCTTTCTGATGCCTAAGTCCAGGGCTCTGCCTGGTTACACTGTTCCAGCTCACCTGGCCCAGCAGGAAATGGGCTCAGCTCCCCCGGCCTGCATTCCCTCCCTCCAAGCGTGCTCTGCAGCCCTGGGAACACGCTGAGGTCTGCCCCACCCCTCAGCGGGCCTGCCCTGGGGCCTGTAGTGTCTGTCTCCCCAGTCCCTGCCCACCCCCCACTTCCCAGCTCACCAGAGGCCCCTTTTACTCAGCCTCCCTCTCTGGCCGGTTGCTTCAGTCATCTGGTTTCTTGCCTGCTGCTCAACAAGCATGTACCAAGATCTACTCCTACAGCCTGCGAGGCTACAGGTAAGCACCTCCCAGGGAGGGGAGGAGGGAGAGGGGGGAGAGAAGAATTGGGTGTTCAGAGTGTGAAGGCATTGGGGGGTTTCCCTTTTCCAAGGCCGCCCTTCCCCCAGCTGCGTTTGGGGTGCCGAGCTGCCTGAGGAAGCTCAGCCCTCCTCTCTCCTGTCTTCTGCAGCTGGCTAGAGGAGACATCGCCGGCCTGGGGCTCTTACCTGCTGACCGCGGTGAGGCCCAGCTTGCAGCTGGCCTGGACCCCCATCAACGCCACAGTCAGCTTCCTTTCTGCCCACTGTGCCTCCCACCTTGCCTGCCTCACTGACAGCCTCGCCAGCCTCTCCCAGAGTGTAAGCCAGAGAAGGGCTGGTCTCCCCAGGAGCTGAGCTCTTGGGAAGGTGTAGCTCCCCACGGACGGGGTCCTCGAGGCCAGGATGCGTTCCCCGGGCACTCTAACCCACTCATTCTCCATGCTCCAGCTCCCTGACGTCCTGACCCAGCTGCTCCACTCTCTGAGGGAGCTGCTCCTGCTTCTGTGCCACAACGTGCTGCTGCCGCTGTGGCACATGCTGCTGGAGGCCCTGGCCCAGGCCCAGCAGCACTGCCGCGACGCGTGCAGGTGAGACCCTCATCCAGGGCTGCAGCAGGAGCCTGACAGCCCTGCGCCCATTTCCCAGGCTCCTCTCTTCAGTCCCTCACCCTGCCCTGCCCCGGCTCATCCATGGGCCACACCGGTGCATGGTTGTAGGTCTGGGTTGCAGCTTTGCGACTTGGCACAGCTGCGCACCACTGCCCCCCAACTCCCACACGTGTTCTGCTTTCCTCCCAGAGGCGAGGTGACCTGGGACTGCGTGACGACACAACTCAGCGAGGCTGCCCGCTGGACCTGGCTCTGCCTACAGGACACCACAGTGACTGTTTTGGACTGGGCACTTGCGCTGATATCCCAGCAATAGGCTCTGCCTCCTTGGCCACTGGGCTCTGTCTGAGACGGGCCATCTGAGACTGCTGGGGGATAGAGGGAGGCAGTTCTTCGTGGGGCCTTTCTCATTTGGTGCCTGAGTTCTGTCTTCTCAGCAAGTGGCCAATTTCCTCTGCCGCAGTTCTTCTGTCTTTAGTGGTGACTGAGCCCAGGGATATCTCAGCCTCCTACCCATGATTCCACTGAACGCTTCTCTGACGCTTTTGCACATACATAGCTCCCAGCCTCTGCCCTTGGGCTGGCAGTCTCTCTGGCCTCTTCTCTTCTCTCCTGCCTTCCACCTCATTCCTGAAGCCCCAGCAGCTCAGCCCCCAAAGGTGGCACTCTAGCAAGTGGCTTTTGCCTTCTCCCCCTAATGAATGATTTCTGCTCCCATACTTCACCGCGGCAGGAAGAGGAAAGGGACTTCCAGAAGAAGACAGCGCCACAGTGGGGGACAGCAGCTCCACCTCTGCCCACAGCCTGGATACGGAGGGCTGGGTAGAAAAACCTGTCATCTCACAACGCCCCACTTAGGCCCTTCGAGGCCCTCACTGCCCCTCCATCATCATCCTGCTTCCTCACCATTCCCCCTCTGTGCTGGGGGCACCTCGGCCTCCCGATTCATCTCCTCTATACTGCCTACCCCTACCGCCTGTCTGGAGAGCAGAGCCCTCTTGGTTGCGTGCCTCGGGCCCAGGGAACCTTCCAACCGCCTCTTGAGACAGGATTCAGCATCTGGCTCCTGGGTATGCCTACCAGGTGGAATAAAGGACACAGATTTGATGTCTAGCTGTCCTGTCTGCATCCTCACAGAGAAATCCCCAGAGTTGTGGACAGGACAGAGTATGGGCACTTGTCTATTCCCCGTTGGCCCCCTGCCCTCCTAGACGTTGTAGCCACTGGCAGTGACAGCTTCTGGCAAGGAAAGCCCACACCATCATTCTAAACTTTGGCCTAGTGAGGGTTCTAGACACACTCCTCTTCTTGCTCCCCCAGTTTTATTGTCTCACTCACCGCTGTGATTCATGTCCCAGTTGTGATTTGCCATGACAGCTGAAGTATTTTATGCTGGGAAAAGCAGGCAAGAGTCTCTTAGGGGAATTCTTGGCCAGCAATTGGGGTGTCTTCTTCTTTGCCAGGACCTTAATTTATAAATTGATTAGTTTTATAAGGCAGTGAGTGAAAGATTTAGAACTTAAGAGATGGGGATCAAGGGTTTACCACCAAACCCCCTTTTAATTTTTGGCTTGAGACTATCTGTCATAACTGCATGGGTTTTCAGCTTTCACCTCATGTTTCTTGAATGTTTCAAAACATAAGCAGTACTAAAGGTACACTGCCCACTCATATTTTTGCTCCCTTGTTAGGATGTTACCTCTTGGGAATTAAATAGCCCATGTTGGGCAGAACCCTACTCTCCTAGCGGCAGTTAGCCATGGCCATTTTTCACAAACTATAAACCCTGCCTGGCAAAGAGCAACGGTCTAGAGCTGCCGGGCGGGACTGTCCAAGAGTCCCAAGACATGTTCCATTTGCTCAATCCTTCCTCACCAATCAGAAACAAATGGGGTCTGGGAAGCTAAGCAGGGTCGGGCCTGGTTAGTACTTGGATGGGAGAAACAAATGGGGTCGATTCTTAGGAATAGTGAAGTTTTGGAACTGGCCTGCATTCAAAGCAAGTAGAAAAAGGGGCTGGTATGATCCTGGGTTGGCAACAGCCAAGGGCAAAGTGATGAAACTCTACCCTACAATGACATCAAGTCCAGCCCAGGCTGCTGGGCTGAGTTCTCTTAATACAACAACTCAGAATGCCACTTACAAGAGCTTCAGGGCTTTTAGTGTGTGCGCTGTACCTTGGGTTCTTTCATTTCTGGCATGTAATCCTGGGGTGCAACGTTTCTCTTCAACTTAGGTTAACTAGGTCTCCACAGCCTCTCACAAGGACACTGGACACCCGAATTGGCCTTGATAGATGCAATTGCTTGACCCAATATTGGAATTGCCCAGGATTTTTCCTCTGCCAGAGGAGGAGGAGTCCAACGCTGCACCTGCTGGCCATTAAGGCTAAACCAGACACCCAGATGTTTCATTTTTGCAGAACTGTCAGCAAACAGGAATCCAAACAGCCAGTGAGTTGAACTAGTGTGGACTGGTGTGGAATACACTCTGGTGCTGACAGATAGACAACGACTGTTGGTGTTATTGGAAGAAAATAAGTAAACTGACACTTCAGAGGGGCACATCTGGACATTGCAACTTCACACACATCTGGAGTTCTACAGATAACATGGCATAAAACTGAAGGGCAGTTTAAATGTGGTTATCTCTTACTAGCTTTAGTTATTACAAATTGTGTGGACCTGCAAATTGTATAACATGACACATTTGAAATGCTTCTTTCCATTTTTCTAAGTCTTAAAATGTGTTTCCAGATTCCTCTGGTTATTTGTACCCAGTCTGCGGCGTCAGCTTTAGAGCAGGCCAGCCTGGTGGGCCAGCCTCACCTACTATGGACAGCTAATCTTGCCAGGCAGATAATGTTGGTAGTCTCACATCTGCCACACTGCTGGTCCATTCTCAAATGCTGCCACCCTTAGGGTGAAGTGTTTCACACTAAGAGGGACATGCCTTCCCTGCCCTGTTTCAGAATAACCCCATTGTCAATTACACAGAAATTTCAATGGTTGGACGAACTCACATTTTAACAGGTCTTACCTCTCGTAAAGGAGTTTGAATTTAAGTGACTTAAATTAATTTAAGTGAATTAAAGTGATCCATCCGTTTTCTACATACATTTCATGGTTTTGCTCCCAAAAGGGCTTAAGGAGACAAAGGACCTTGCTTTTCCTTTTTTTTTTTTTTTCTGGGTATTTTCATTGCCCCAGACCTGAGGTATAAGAAGAAATTTGGAGGGTGAGGGGAGCTTCTACTGTTCAGGGTCTGAGTGAATATTTATTGAATATTGACTATTCTGCCTGTGAATTAAAACATTGAATTCAGACACTTTTGGGTGTGCCTTGGTATATAATTTCTTTTACTGTGTTAGCACACCAGTTATTAAGTTTTTAATGGACTTTATTTTTTAGAGCAGCTTTAAATTCACATCAAAGTTGAGCAAAACGTAAACAGCCCCTGCCCTCATGCTTGCACAGCCTCTCCCACACACTGACACAGCCCTGTCAACTAAAGTTCATAGTTTACATTAATCATGCTGTGTATTATTTCAATCTGTTTAAGTTTGTTGAGACTTGTTGCCTAACATGCGAGCTATCCTGGAGAATGTTCCATGTGTGTTTGAGAAGAATGTGTGTCCTGCTGAGCTGGGTAGAATGTTCTGCATATGTTTGTTAGGTCAAGTTGCTATGTTGATCAAGGACTCTGTTGACTTACGAGCGTAACATAAACACATCCTTAATGTTAAAGAACCCTTACAAATCAATAAGAAAAGTGCTAAAAACAATAATAAAAATATAGATAAAAGACATAATTCATAAAATAAATGCAAATGAACAATAGACCTGAAAAAAGTCCATTTCGTTGGTTAAAAAATGCAAATTTAAAATGAGATACCACTTCACTTTTCATATCATATGAGCAAAGAATTTTTTAAATTGATAATATACTCAGCGAATGCTCTAATAGAACCTGATATAATATTTCTGGGGAGTAATTTGGTAATGTTTATCAAAAGGCTTAAAAATTTCATACTATTTTACCAAGTAATTCCATTCCTAAAAATATATTCTGACTTTTTGCATAAATTCATAATATTTATCAAAATTATGTGAGGTTCCCAAATATGTAAAAATAATGATTTTAAAAGATGAACAAAAACTATATATATATTCTGGAGAATAGAAAAGTAAACAAAAAAAAGGACAAAGGTTTGTTTCAGAACATTTATTATAGGAGTCTTAACAATGAAAATTTGGATATAAAGAGTGTCTGACAATAAGATGAATATTTTTTTAAATTGTGGTAAAACTAAAGGATGAGAAATGGATATTCAAATGATTCCAAATAACCTTTAATGATATAATAAAATGCTTGTAATTAATTGAGCTTAATTTATTGAAATATCAGCTATAATAAAAAAAATACAGAAAATAGCCCTGGCTGGTGTGGCTCAGTGGATTGAGTGCTGGCCTGCGAACCAAAGGGTAACCAGTTTGATTCCCAGTCAGGGCACGTGCCTGGGTTGCAGGCCAGATCCCCAGTTGAGGGGCGCACTAGAGGCAACTGCACATTGATGTTTCTCTCCCTCTCTTTCTTCCTCCCTTCCCCTGTCTAAAAATAAATTAATTAATAAAAATACAGGAAGTAAGTATTGACAAGGATATGGAGAAACTGGAACCCTTCCACACTGCTGGTGGGGATGTAAAATGGCTCAAACACTGGAAAACGGTCTGGCAGCTCCTCAAAGAGTTAAACATTATCATTACCTTGAAACCCAGTAATTCCACTCTTAGATATATAACCAAGAGAAATGAACACATATATCCACATAAAAACTTGTACATGAATGTTCATAAAACCATTATTCGTAAAAGCCCAAAGATGGAAATAGCCGAAATGTCCAACAAAACAGATGAATGGATAAACAAAGTGGTGTATCCATACAAGGGAATAGTATTCAGCCATTAAAAGGAGGCAGCACTGACACAGGCTACAACTTTGGTCAGAGTCTCAATAACATAAAGAAAGAAATCAGATACAAAAGATTACATGTTTTATGATTTCTTTTCTATGAAATCTCCAGAATGGATAAATCCATACCGACAGAAAACAGATTAGTGATTGCCCGGGGATGGTGGTAGGGAGTAATTGCTTAAAGGGTACCGATTGTTCTAGCTTTGAAACAAGAGGGAGGTGGTAATTTGCACAACGTTGTGAATGCATTAAATGCCACTGAATTGTTCATACTTTAAAATTGTTAATTGCATTGTGTGAATTTCACCGAAACAAAATAGCAATATAAATATGTTCGGCTTCCCAGCTCTCTTCCCACCCTCCACCTCCCCAAAAAGAGTGCTAAACATCCAAGTTGACCCTCCGGGACACAGTGGTAGCATTTGCAACAACAGCGCAAAATTAAACCAAGGTGTTAACCTCCTGTATTGTGGGCGGGCGAAAAGCCCTGTTATGCTCGAAGACCTCAGAGACCTCGGATTTAAAGTTCAACCTACGAGAACCCATGAAATGTCAGAGTTGCAAGGGGCTTGAAATCATCACCTGGATCTGCCCGGGGCATCGTGACTCCAGGAGGCACAGGCAGTTGGCCCCAGAGCCGGAAATGGAGGCCAGGTCCCCCCGCACACAGACCCCGCTAGACTACGAAGCGAGGCTTCACAGAAGAGTTGGGTTTTAGGTTGGTTTCTTTATTTTTAAAGGCCGGGGGCTTCTGGTGGGCAAAGGATTGCGGGCTGGCTTTGCAGGTCCCTGGAAAGAGAGGTGAAGGTGTGAGAAGGATAGGGGCGGGGGCCGAATGGGCAGGGCCGGTTTGGGGCAGGGGCCAGGTGGGCAGGGCCCTCCCTGCCCAGGGCCCCTCTCTCGGCCCGCCCGGCAATCCCCCATCGTGGGGTTTCGGCGCAGCCGGATCCCGCGCCTCCGTGCAGTCGTCGATCAGCTCCGTGGTTTGTATCTTTCTTGCCCTAGTCAGGACAAATAGATCCTCGCAAAACGTTGGTTAATTGACTGAATGAATACACTTCACACCAGGAGGGCAGCAGGATTTTATTGGCGTCCTCGGAGAAAACGAAGGGAAATGTGGAGCAGAAATAGCAAAAGCAAGCCGTCGGAGCCGCAAACCCGGCTTGCGCTTTGCAATTGTAGAGCACGCGTGCGTACTGGCCGCCCTGGGCAATGCTGCCCAGAAGCTCAGGGTAGCGAGCGGGAGCCCTAAGCGTCCGCAATCCTATAGAAGCCACTGGGGACGGGTTGGCGGGGCGGGGGCGGGGGCGAGGGCGGGGGCGGGTGTGTGTGTATTGTTTGGTACGGTAGAAAGCAGAGAAACGGAAGGGACTTGTATTACCCGTGTTTCCTCCATCCAGGGTTGGGAAGCGGGTCCTTCGCTCGCACTTTTGTCTCTGGCTTGGTCTGTCCTATGTGGCCTGGAGGGGCTCGGCAGGGGTAAGCTTTAGAAAGCGGTGTCCAAGCTCCAGAAAATTCTGAAGATCTAGAGTACCGAGCCCTCGGTAAGCATTAGAGGGCAATCGGCAGCCCGAAGAAACAGCGGGGCCTTCGATAGCTCAGTTGGTAGAGCGGAGGACTGTAGTGGATGAGCCGTAGCAATCCTTAGGTCGCTGGTTCGATTCCGGCTCGAAGGACTTCGTAAAACCTTTTTAACTTCCTTTTCATGCAGTCCCCTCGTGAGGAAAAGGCAGACTGAATTTTGCATGAGTACTGCCGATGTTCGGAAAAATATATATGCAATAAGAAGTCAGGGTAAGTACAGTAAAACTCTCTGGTGGGTTAAGTGCAGAGATATTCACGTGTTTTAATTTAAATGAGGTGTTGTTACTATTGCTTACGTGTAGTTATTACTGCTTTGTAAAATTTTTCCCCATAGTTCCGCTGTACTCTGCTGGTAAATAAGTATCCTGAATTTTGGTTGGGCTACCGGTCAGCAGACAGCTTGCAACAACCTGTAAGGTAAAGAGAAGAAAAGCAACACCAGCCGGGGGATTAGCTCAAATGGTAGAGCGCTCGCTTAGCATGCGAGAGGTAGCGGGATCGATGCCCGCATCCTCCAGTTGATTTTTTTTTTTTTTGCCCACGCATTAGAGGATCTCTGATCAGCGGGAGATCCCCCGAACTGGCTGGGTGTTTGTAATAGACAGAGGAGCACGGCAGGCAATGATTACTTTCACACACTGTCCTTTTATTTTGAAGGTAAGTCCTTCCAGTTTACTTCCTGGTCATTTTGTGCTTCCCTCCTCCCGGCTAGCAGGCCGTTAACTATCTTCCGAGAAGACGCTGGCGGAACCTCCCGCCCGGCCGAGCCCCCAAACGGCACTGGCTCAGGCACCCGCCGCGTGCAAGGGAAGCCCTGCGTACTGGCCAATGGTAGCGAGCTTTACTGGGCGGGTAGCCAGCTGTACTCGCGGCCAATAGGCGAAAGACTTCTTGTTTCCTGGCAGAGCGGGGTCCCGGCACCGCGGCGCTTGGGTTTTGTTTGGGTCCTGGGGAAAGGGCCGGGGTGCCGGGGCCCGAGGTGGCGCCTCGCTAGCGGGAGAGGGAGCGGGATCACCGGCCCAGAGAGAGGTGAGGGGCTCCGCGTGGAGTGCGGGCTCCGCCCGCCCCGGCGCCGCCCCCTTCTCTTTCCTTTCAGCCCCGAACCCCTCTGGAATCCCACCCCGCCCCTCAACCCAGCATCCCCGGCCCCACCCCCATTCCGGTGGCCTCACCCCTGACCCCTGCTCCTTGCCTCCTCGCCCTCCCTCTACTGCGGGTCTGTACTGACCCATTCCATGCCTCCATAGCCCACCCTGACCAGGGCCAGCTGGGTCCTTCAGACTTGAGGGTAGAGAAGGCACCCCTTGTCCCCAGGGAGGTCTCGACCGGCCACTTTTTTAGGGATACTTATAACACTCATTATTCACCCCCCAACTACCAGAGTAGCCTGTTCAGGGACTCCAGAGCTTACAGGGCTGGAGAAGGGTGGAAACAGACCTGTGCCCTAATTGGAATTGAGCTGCCGTGTCTAGGTGAGCAAGTGGCTTCTGCCCAGTTTCCTTTGGCTTCGCAAAGGCCACACTTTTCTAGTTTTCTCCATAATAGGCATAGGGTAATAACAAAAAAGGAAGAACCAGCCGTTCCAGAGCTCAGGGGAACAACAGTGAGGACAAAGGAGTGGAGACGGAAAGCTGCCCTTTTAAACTTAGAAACTTGGTTCTTTCCGTTCTGCTTTGCTGAAGTCAGGGACCAGTCTAGGATGCAGAGATCCAGAATGGCCCATCTTTCAAGATGGCCATGTGTTGTGGTGGGTTTATCCATATCTTGGCTAGGTTTGGGCAATCTGACCTCTCTAATTATATTCTCTAATCTTTGGGTTCTAAAGAAGTTTAGAGTCTACTATTTCTCTCAACCTAGTTAAGCCGCTGAATATTTCATTTTGTAATAGCCAAGCTCTAATAAAATGGAGTCCTTTTAGGTCAGCTATAACCCTTAGTGCAGAGACAGAACACTGCTTGGCCTTTACTGGAAGATCTGTTCTGACAGGGAGAGAGTACTCATAGGGCACTCCCTGAGAGTAGCTCTCATTTATCTGGAGATACCCAAAAAACTTGTTTTCCTGTTCCCTCCCTCTGCTCCCTAACCCACTCCCCGTTCTTCCCCAGCTCTCAGGGCCGGAGTGCAGCAGGAGGATGCTTTCCCAGCCTCACCATGGAGCTGCGCTGTGGGGGACTGCTATTCAGCTCTCGATTTGATTCAGGGAACCTAGCCCATGTGGAGAAAGTGGAATCTGTGTCTAGTGATGGAGAAGGAGGAGCAGGGGCAGCATTAGCCCCCACCAGCACTGCCTCTTCACCTGACTATGAATTCAACGTGTGGACCCGACCAGATTGTGCTGAAACAGAATTTGAGAATGGGAACAGGTAAAACGAAAGTGGATGTCCCTGCCCCCAAACCTGTGCTCAGCCCTTTGACTTATAGTTGATAACAACATAGTACCCACTCTTCCTTCTCTTCCTACCCATCCCCCCTCCCTCTCTCCTTACAGCTCTTCTACATGTCCTCACTCCAGCCCTCTCATATATAACGACCTGTCTCTCCTACTCTGGCCTTCAGGTCATGGTTTTACTTCAGTGTCCGAGGAGGATCTCCAGGGAAACTCATCAAGATCAATATTATGAACATGAACAAGCAAAGCAAGCTGTATTCCCAGGGCATGGCCCCTTTCGTGCGTACACTGCCCACCCGGCCTCGCTGGGAACGCATTCGAGACCGGCCCACCTTTGAGGTAAGTTATCCATGAGGAGGAAAGAAAGACTTGGGTGCTAAAAGTAGAGGAGGGAATGGAAAGAGGAGTCATCCTCAGTACTGAGCACTAGGCAGGCAGGACACCCGGTTTTGGTACCAGCTTTCCCTGCAGCGCCACCAGGAGTCCAAGATAAGCCCCTGCCTCAGGAAACCTCGAAGGAGCCGGTTGTCATGCGGAAAGTCTCAGAGGGAAGGAAGTTGGTGAATGTGATGAGGGTGTGAGGTCAGTTCCTGTGACTTCAATAGGATCTTTGTTGTGACACTGATGGCATGTTGCCCCTCCTTCTTCCTCCTCCGCTCCTCAGATGACAGAGACGCAGTTTGTGTTATCCTTTGTTCACCGTTTCGTGGAGGGCCGTGGGGCCACCACCTTCTTCGCCTTCTGCTACCCCTTCTCCTACAGTGACTGCCAGGATTTGCTAAACCAGCTAGACCAGCGCTTTCTGGAGAACCACCCCACCCATAGCAGGTGCCAACCCCATTCTTCCTCCTGCCACGTGGTCCTTGACCAGACAGCCCCTCTCCTACTTTTGGAACTTGTCCTAAGGGCCCTGAACCAAAACTGCATCACTTCTTTTCTCTGTACAGAATGTGGGACTTTGGGTACCTTTGACAAATATGTTTCTATGTGACCTTGGTATCAGCATGCCACCGCTTACACTCCACTCACCCACCCGCCCAGTTCAGGCCCTTAATATCCCAACTGCCATCAATTATCCAGAATTTGGCCAGCACTGCCATTGCTCAGCACACCTCTTTTCTGTCCCAATAGAGGGCATCTCTCTTTGTCTATGCCAAGTAATTTATCCTAGGGAGCCATAAACTGGGGGCAGGGGGGAACCACGTTTATCCTGTCCTATACGTGGCATTCAGGCAGTGCACACCCACCCAAATCCTCCTTTAACGCTATGAGGAACTGTAAGTCCCCAAAGGTTAGAGTGAAGTACCAGACCCTACAAATCATGAGCCCAGGATTTGGGACTTTAGGGACTGTAGGGACTTTAGGACTTTAGGGACTTCAACTGGCTTAATGATTTTTATCCCTACAGCCCCCTGGATACCATCTATTACCACCGGGAGATCCTTTGCTATTCTCTGGATGGACTTCGTGTAGATCTGCTAACGATCAGTTCCTGCCATGGTCTTCGAGAAGATCGAGAGCCCCGTCTAGAGCAGCTGTTCCCTGACATCAGTACCCCCCGACCATTCCGTTTCACAGGCAAGAGGGTGAGTAGGAATAGTATAAAGGAAGGACCCTGACCTTTCCCTAGTCCAGGCACCACTGATAGCTTAAAGACACGCTATCTCTCGGCATCTTAGACACAGCCTCAGCCTGCCTCCTGGGGCAAGTGTGACAGCTGCCACTCCACTTCACAAACTCAGCCAGCTGGAAATTCAGTGGCTGTTCCTGCCTCATCTCTCCCCCCGCAACCCCCACCCTAAATACTGTTTCGGTGGAACCATAGTGTAACTGACCTAATGACTGCTCTCTTCTCCACATCAGATATTCTTCCTAAGCAGCAGGGTACACCCTGGGGAGACGCCATCCAGCTTTGTCTTCAATGGGTTTTTGGACTTCATCCTTCGACCTGATGATCCCCGGGCCCAAACCCTACGTCGCCTCTTTGTCTTTAAGCTGATTCCCATGTTGAACCCTGATGGTGTTGTCCGGGGCCACTACCGGTAAGAAGCCTCCCCAACCTCTCTGGGTTGTTCCAGTCCCCCTCATGCCCTGCATCTCAGTGCTATCATGCTCCCTAACCCACTCCCCTTCCACCTTCTCCTCATCCACCTTCTCCTGTGTCCCCAATCCTCTTGCACCCTAACACGAGCAAGCCCATGTAATTGTCCAGTGACCCGAGAAGGAATGGAATCCCATCTAGTGGCACTCTCTGGAAGGAGCAGAGCTAGAACAGCCGCAGGTCCTCCTGGGAGCTCCCCTTGGGCTTCTGTGCAAGAGCAGTAGCAGAGCCAGGCAAGGGCCTGTCCTCAGTTCCTTCTTCCCTAATACTATTTCAGCCTCATTTTATAACTCAGTCTTCCACAGTGTCCTTTTCATCTACTCTAGTGTCTCCCTCACTGTCCAGCCCTCTAGACCCTGCTGTAGGGAAACAAGTTCCAGGTCCTTTGTTTCCCTACAGCACAGACTCACGTGGAGTGAATCTGAACCGTCAGTACCTGAAGCCTGATGCAGTCCTGCACCCGGCCATCTACGGGGCTAAAGCGGTGCTTCTCTACCACCACGTACACTCCCGTCTCAACTCCCAGAGTCCCTCAGTGCAACAGCACAGTCCTCATCTCCCTCCTGACGCTCCCCTCTCTGACCTTGAGAAAGCCAACAATCTCCAAAATGAAGCTCACCTTGGGTGCTCATCGGATGGGGAAAATCCGGAAAACTGGACACAGACCGAGCCAGGAGAACAGAAGGCCAGCAGTGTGTGGATTATGCCACAACAGTCCACTGAGGCTGAGCAGCCAGCCCCCGACACCGTCCCCCCCAGAGAGAGTGGTGTTGCCTACTATGTGGACCTGCACGGACATGCTTCCAAAAGGGGCTGCTTCATGTATGGAAACAGCTTTAGTGATGAGAGTGCCCAGGTAGGAGTCACAGAATGTCATGTGAGTGTGGGAAGTGTTGCAGGTTAGGAGATAAAGGTTAGGCCGTGAGCAGAAGGAAGGTGACCTTCTGACAGGAAGGCCTGTGGCTGAAAAAGGTGGACGACTTCTGAACAAGCTTCAAAGGGCCAAGAAGGGATGGCACTGGGGCCTATTACATCATGACCTTGCAAGTGTCAAACTGTTGGCATCATAGTCTTTTTCTAGAGTTTGGGAAACCAGGGGAGAAGGAAATTTTTGCATTATTGGAGAGAAGAAGCTAAGAGCTTAAAAAGAGGTAGAATTGCACCTTTCCAACACCTGGAAATAATGTCAAACATTCCGTGAGAATTCAAGAAACGCTGTCTACTGCTGATGGTTGTATCTAAGGTATCTAAGTCACATGGCCCCATGCTTGCCATCTCTTCCTTGCCCTCCTCCCTTCTTTCTCTCTCTTCTCAGTTCCTTTTTTCCTCCCCCAAACAGGTGGAAAATATGCTGTATCCAAAGCTCATCTCCTTGAACTCAGCCCACTTCGACTTCCAGGGCTGCAATTTCTCAGAGAAGAACATGTATGCCCGAGACCGCAGAGATGGCCAGTCTAAGGAGGGAAGTGGCCGGGTTGCAATCTACAAAGCCTCAGGGATAATCCACAGGTTGGATGGAAACTGGGATACGGCTGATGAAATTGCTCTCTTCCCTATAGAAAGCAATGCCCAGGCTAGGGGGCTTGAGGGGCAGGGGATGGCCCAAGTCTTCTCAAAAGGCAGGCTCACAATTGGCGTTATTGGCGTTAGCCTGGATCTGTACCTTTTTAGGACTTTTTGAGTACGTGATATAGTACCGAGGTCAGTTGCTGGTCACTAGGAATTAGGACTTTCTCTTTTTGTCCATTTTTTTCCAAATGATTGCCTTCTTAGACCACATAGGCTGTCCCACATAGTTCTGTCCTGATTCTGTCCAGGTAGGACACTGATAAAAGTCTCTGTGTCTTAGCTACACACTTGAATGCAACTACAACACTGGGCGCTCTGTAAACAGCATCCCTCCTGCCTGCCATGACAACGGCCGTGCCAGCCCCCCGCCCCCGCCGGCGTTCCCCTCCAGATACACTGTGGAATTGTTTGAGCAGGTATGAATACCTGGGATAAACGAGGAAATGGAGAACCTCAAAGTCTGGAAAAGCCTTCACCTCTGCTGCTTGGCTCTAAGGTCCCTGAAGAGAGGCTCACCACTGTAGTTATTTTCCTCAGTCAACAGGAGCAGGCCTCTGACTCTACTAGTATTCAGGGGATGAATGGGCACTATTTCTGACCCCTCACCCCCCAGCACAGAGAATCTCCTCGCACATCTAAGTCAGATTCTTAGCCTCTGAGCCTGTCTTCCTTATATTGGGTTGGTTCACTCCTGGTCTAAAAGCACCCCCTCTACAGTGGTCTTGATGATCCCTGGTGTCATAGGGCACACAAGGGGAGTGGAAAGGGCTGTGGCTTATGGAAGAGATCAAATGCCTTCTGCTGGGACAGCTCCTTCCCGGGGTCAGCCAGAAAGCGCACCTGCCCCAGCTCATAATGGAGCCTCATGTGGGCCCCCAAACGAACAGGGTCTAGGGAGTAGCTCTAAATCTACTTGTGATTAACAGTCCGAGCACAGAAGTTAAGAGTACCCACTGAACGAATCTGAGGTCTGGCCTCTCCTTCCCTCCCACTGTGCTGTGTGCCCACCCCAACACAGCAGCCTTGGTTGGAAGACCAAGACACTGAGCCAAACTGGACTCCCCCACAGGTGGGACGAGCTATGGCCATTGCAGCTTTGGACATGGCAGAGTGCAATCCGTGGCCCCGAATTGTGCTGTCAGAGCACAGCAGCCTCACAAACCTCCGGGCCTGGATGCTAAAACATGTGCGTAGCATTCGAGGCCTGAGCAGCACTGTGAACGTGGGTGTCAAGAAGAGAGGCTCTCGAACTCCACCCAAAACTAACAAGTAAGACCCAGCAGGGTGGAAGGGAGAAAGGGTATGAGAGTGGAACTGGGCTCTAGAGCAAGGAATTCCCAGTGATTTGTGTTCCTTTCCTACTACCAAAAGGACCACATATTTTCAGGGCAAATTTAAATCAGCAAGATTAGTTCATTTTTTGAGACTGGGATCATCTTCCCATTTACTTGGAGCTACATATGAGGTCTGTCCATAAAGTATCCAGCCATGTGCTGTGAGAGAGACATTTATTAAAGAAGATACAAAAAACATCATACACAGGACAGTGACACCTCAGCCCCCTTCAAAGTAGGCACCCTGGGACCCAGCATAGTTCTCCCAATCATCATCAGCTGCCCCGTCATATTTTCCTATATCATCGATGGTCTGAAATCTTTGCTTTCAAAGGTGATTTTAGTTTTGGGAAAAGCCAGAAGTTGCAGTGTGCCTAATCTGGGCTGTAGGGGGCTGAGTCACCTGGGTGATTTGATGTTTGGCAAAAAAATTGCACAGGATGTGATGTATGAGTGGGTGTGTTGTGATGAAGCTGCCAATCACCAGTTGTCCATAGCTGCGGCCTTCTGAATGATCCGAATCGTTTCCGCAGAACATTCAAGCTTAATGCAAAATTTGATGCAGATTCATTGTTCTACTTGCTTGGTTATTTTGAATGCAACAGCCACACAGTACACGTGCTCACTCAACAGCGCCTACCACCCCCACTGACTAGTACAGTGAAGTCGTCATTGTTCACGCACACACATTCCAGTCCACTCTCCTTGGCTGCCAGGTTACTTCGATGTTGCACAACCCATTCTCATATTAACAATGGCTGGTCTTTTTCTGGACAGACCTCGTATGTTAAATATATATGTAACCGTATATGTGTTTATTTTTAAAAATATGCCATATGGTTGAGAGACTCGAGAAGAGAAAATTAAATTGGGGAGACTTGGATTTTTCCAGACAGACCTCGTACTTCCTAGATGTCTGAAAATTGGGCTAGGGGACTCCATGCTCTAGAGCCCTGCACAAAATCAAATATAACTGGGGTGGAGGCAGGGCTCAGCTTCCAATAGTTGTGAATACCCGATTAAGGGGTCCAAAGGCCAGCACCAAGGCAATAAGGGGGGAATTTAAGTTGCCTAAGGATGAGCCTTCTGGTTCTTGGTGTATTTTCTGCAGGAGCACATATGTATGAACAAGGGCGTCTGCATTCTTGAGATCAGCTGGTATGCCCCAGGTTAGATACCTCAGATATCAAGAATTCTTCCCGTCTCCCTGGCAATGAGTTTCTATGCCTTTTCACCTCAGGCGAAGGTTTACAGAGCATCAGACCACGGGACAGACTTGGGACACAATTTCCCTGGCCCACAGTTAACTACCATCTGCTTCTTTACAGTGGATTGCCTGTTTCCTGCTCTGAGAATACCCTGGGCCGTGTGCGAAGTTTTAGCACTGGCACAAGCGCTGGCGGGAGCAGCAGCAGCCAACAAAACTCTCCACAGATGAAGAACTCCCCCAGCTTTCCTTTTCATGGCAGTCGGTCGACAGGGCTGCCAGGCCTGGGCTCCAGCACCCAAAAGGTCAGCCACCGGGTGCTGGGCCCCATGAGAGGTAAGCTAGTCTGGGAGCCCCTGCAACAGGTGTTCAGTTGTTTGGGGCATTGTTGGGGAAAGTGAGAGTTTGAAGATACACACTTGGACTGGGGCCAAAAGGGTGAATCAATAAAATTAGTCTATAGCAGAACTTGCAGCCTCTCCTATGACCTTGGTGTTCCCTGCGGCATGAGCTCCAGAGTGGTATTATGTGTGGCACAGGCAGGTGTCCTGGGTATTGCTTCAGCACATGTTGGGAGGCAGGGGAGTTTCTAAGGATAAAACACTAGCTGAAGCTGGGCCACGTTGAGACATGGGGGTTCCCCTTCAAGGACAGTGTCAGGCTGTCTTGTTGGAGGAAGTATAAGGAAATGCCCTTACGGTCCAAATTGTAGCAGTGCAGAATGGTGAGAATCCTATCCAAGGTCCTGTGAGCTGAAACTGTTCCTGGCTTCAGAGCCTATTCATAAAGTGTCATCAAAAGGATTCCAACTTTCCCAAAGAAAAATGGAACTACAGACAGATTCTGTTGTAGGTTTACAAAGCAACAGTCTAGCCTCTTGCAACAGTGGCCACAATTGCTCTCCTTTGAATCAGTGCCTCTAATTTGGCTTGATGAGACCCTGCCTGATGAGATTCTGGGTCAAAACGTGTACCAGAAACTGACTGGGCCTTTAGGGAAAAAGAAGAGGAAAGGACTACAGAGCCATTTCTGGGGAGTGACCCAGACTGTGGTGGGGAGACTGGTTCAGTGCCACTTCTGGGAGTGGCACTCCCAGAACTAAACCACTAAACCACAAGTCAACATTGTATGTGGCTTCTGTGCTATGAGGTCTTGCCAGAGTACGGAGGCTTGTAAGCTGTTAAGCTTTCCTGGTCTTCAAGCTGCACTCATCCTTGCTAGCACTTCCCTGCTACTCAGCTTTTGCTGCAGACCAGGAATGTGCACTGGGTCGTTGCTGTGGAAATTGACTGCACTAGTTAGAGTAGCCAGAGGAGAGAGCATTGGTCCTCCCCAGCTTTGACCAGTACGATGTTTGACCCATGACAGGCGTCACAGTTACCTCAGCTTTACTGAGGTACCAGTGAACTATTTCTTGGTACAGTTACCAAGTCCCATTCTTTGAGAGTCTGCCTTCACTGGAAAAGGGTGATTCTGCATACTGTGTTTGAAGGAGCAGTAAAGTAATACTAATGCCTTATATTTAAATAACACTAAACAGTGAACAGTATCACAAATATTTCATTTAATCCTCATGAGGTCCCTGTGGGATGGACGGTATTTACATTTTTCTGATGAGGAAACTGAGGCTGTTTAATGGTGACTTGTCCAAGACTGCACAGCTATTAAGTGGCAGAGTTGTTCACACTTATGGTTTTCATGCCCCAGTACACCTGAGTTTCCCATCTTAGATCTTGATAGTTTTTTTTTTCCCTTCTAATTTCTTTCCCTCTTAACTCATAGTTCTTAGGAAGGAATATCAGCATTATAAATTTTCCTTCCTTTTCTACAAAAGGTAAATAGGAAAGAGCCTCTTCTAGGTCCTCACTGGAGGGTTCCAGGCAGTTCTGAACACCCCCGCCTCCCTCCCAATGCAGATGCTATATTAAGCTCCTGAGTGAGGGACATGAATCGTGTTTCTTTGTTACTTCCCCAAATAACAGAAAATAGGCATAGTCAGTACAAAATAATTCCTAGTTGGCTGATTTGAAACTTAATAGGGGACACAGGACAGTAAACACAACATAAAAGCAAACACACATTAAAAACATTCAGGGGACTTGGGGAGCCACTGTCAGATAAACACAAGGGTAATTAGCCAAAGAATGTTTAGTTAAGAAATGATTTTGACGAATGTGTGGTGGTATATGATTTGACAAGAACATTCCAGAGATGAGAATGATAGCCAGGACCTGAGCTGCTGTGCAGAGGACAAAAAGCAAGGGCACTGACTGGCTCCAAGGGCCAAGAGCTTCACTGCGGAAGTCAGGTGAAAAGAGGTGGGAGGAAGAAGGAATGTCTTGAAAACAGATTATTAATTAACAATACATATGTGCTTCTGAGAATGATGGGAACAAAAGACTTATGTTAAAAACCAAAAAAAGACATGTTAAAAGAGATCTCTGAACTGTATATACAGGCAGGGGAGGAGAGGTAGGATTTCTGGAGTAGTTTATACACGAGATTAGTGCCTGTACCAGAGTCTGGAAAGGAGAGATGGGTGTGTGTATTAAAACCAAAGGTGGCAGGACTCAGTGATGGTGCGAGGGAGAAACTTAGCTTCGGGGCTACAAGCTAAAGAAAAACACCGTGGTGACTTAAAGCACTGTTGGAAGAAAAAGTGATAAATGTATCCCATTAGACCGGCTTGGATGTCATGGCCTATCTATACAGAGACGTCCTGCGGGCAGAAAAGGGCCAAACTGTAACAGAGGTGAGGTCAGGGTCAGGTCTAGGAGTCACTCACATACAGGTGCAGGAAAAACCAAGTGAGCAGCTGTGTTCCTCAAGGTGAATGAGCTTCGAAGCAAAAAGAGAGAGCTGGTTTGAGTAAACAGACATCCCAGGGATTTGAATAAATATTTCTAAGAACTAAAAAACTATGTCTCTGAAGAAAAGGGGTCAAGAAAACAGTTGCTAATAATACCAAACCAGGAATACTGTAAGGAGCTGAAAGGTCAGATCCTGGGAATTTTGCCTCCGACGTTCTCTTGGGCATTTGCTGGTGCTGCAGTTTCGCTGCTTCATCTCTTAAAGTCCCTGATATGACTCCAGGGTGGGAGACTGGCCCTGGCTTGGGACAGGGACCTGTGATACAGACTGTGGTGTGTGGACGTGGTGTCTCGAACCCTTGAAACGGCTCATTGTCTAGTGTGATCTGGCTGTACTATAGCTTCGTGACATTCCCTTTTGCACACGTCCCCTTGGCCTCTGCTGTCTCTAGACACTCGGTGCTCCTAGACAGGAAGGCACGCCCTGAGGTCTGACTATAAAGCAGCTGTGCTTTCCAAACCCAAAAATGGGATTGCAATTTGATAAAGGATTTATTTTTTTTGTCTTGTGAAGCTATTTATAAAGAAATTTCCCCTAAAGTATAAAAAAATTATATCACATTTAACTATACATTTAATTAGTGATTTATCCTTTGTTGACTAGAACAAAACATGGGATTGGGCTATCCAGGAAATTTCAGCAAAGATCTGGGCAGCCCAGTCAGAAGCTTAAGGCAGAGGTTCAGGGGTCTAGCCTGATAGGTTCTGTCCTCAGAGACTGGGGGATGACAGTTTAGAAGACCAACAAGTAGCCAGCTTCAGGTGAACAGGAGTGTTCCTGGGGCAGGAGGCGGGAAGAGACTCTGAGTAAGCCTGGACTCCCAGCACCCCGATCACAGTGCCAAGATCTTCTTCACCTCCTCTGCCACTGCCAAAGAGGCTGGGAGCCAAGACCTGGGGTCAAGTTCCCATCCACTGGCTCAGAAGCACAGATGGCAGTAGCAGCAGCTGCTGCAGAGAGGGAGCAAGAAGAGGTCACTGGGGAATAGCTAATACAACGATGGAGTGAGGGAAGTCAAAAGTCTGTAGAACACTGGTGCAATAGCAGGTGCAAACACAGCTCAAAGGAGGACCTGGGAGAGGGCGGAGAGGTAAACCAGCATCTCTTATTGGTTATGTATTGACAAAAACAGGGCAAGGACTAGGGAGAAGCCAGTGAGGTGCCCAGAACACACAATTTAAGAAGGCACCTACTGCCAGGGTCAGGCAAGGGCCTGCTTCATTATGCACCCTAGATGCCTCACTTGCTCCATGTTAGTCCTGGCCCCGTTCCAAGCAATAGGCTCAAAAACTGAAACATGGGCCCTGGCCCTCAAACCTACCCAGTGGGACATTGGGGTCAAAGAAAAGGGACTTAACTCAAGTCTTCAGCTGTTGTCCTTCCACCACTGCTGCCATTCCTTCCAGCTCTGGCACTCAGAAACCTGAGATTACTAGAATGCTTTCCTGACCTGTGTGATGCCTAAGCTCAGCTGACAGGCAGCGTTTGGTAGAGAAGCTGAAGTCCAATAGTGAGTGGCGGTCCTTTGAGAAGTGAATCGAAGGACACAGGAGGAGGGCCTCTACACTACCACCACTCTGTCCACTGCAAACAAAAGCTTCACGTTAAATAGCAGATTAAAACTTACCTGATGGCAGGAAATGCCTCCTAACCCATCTATTTATTCCCTCGTCGCCTAGCATCATGCCTAGCACTAAATGATCAACAAATACTTGCTGAACAAATAAAAGGCAACAAGTTGGGAGATGAATGAATGATTGTCTCACCTTCCCACCCCTCAGAGGGCAACACATCAGGTCTGCAATCGTCCCAGGGGTTCAGTAAGATCTGGGGTGCTACACATAGGGAGAGTTCCAAAGATGTCTTGGGGAGATGATGCAGGACCTAGGCACAAGTCACATGACTGCTCCTCTAACTTGTGAGGCCTAGAATATCCATTCTAACTCACACAATGGTGGGGTCAGTCTGGCTCTTCGTCTCAGACCTTTGTCTCTGGACTATCCTGCCACTCCCAAAATGGAACGGAGAGCTGATCACCATAAAACATCATCTCATGCCCTGGCTGGTACGGCTTGGCCTGCAAACCAAAAAGTGGTGGGTCTGTTTCCCAGTCAGGGCACATGCCTGGGTTGCAGACCAGGTCCCCGGTTGGGAGCATGTGAGAGGCAACGAGTTTATGTTTCTCTCCCACGTCTATGTTTCTCGTCCCCTCTCCCTCCTTACCCCCGTCTCTAAAAATAAATAAAATACATCATCTCACAACCTCTCGAAGCAGAGCTGATCACATATCACTTTTAAACCACTGTTTCTATCTCTCAGAACCAAGAAGTAATAGAGTTAGGGCTCCTCCCTTCAATTCTTGTCTCTGTGGGTACTGAGTGGGCCAAAAGCCAAAACACGAGAAACGGCTGAATGCTCACACTGCCAAATTTATAGGCAGGCCTGGTTAGATCTTAAGATAGTCTGTTAAGTGATGATTTGAAATGCTATCTTTAAATGCCTTACACTTTCCAGATCAGGCTTCTCCCCTAAACCAGACCTTGTCTTCCATCCTGAAACTCTCCTCAGGGGCAGGATTCCTGAACTGTTTCCTTAGTATCTTTCCCATGATCCCTACATTTCACACTGACTTTTTTTTTTTTTTTAACATCATTGTTTGTTTAGCTTCTTACCTTCCTGGGCCTCACACAGTTTCTTACTAGAACCTACAAGTCCCAAAGGCTTTTGCCCACTCCTGCTTGTTCTTTTTCATCCTTTCTGGGGGTGGGAGAGGCTTCATCCCTTAACATGTTTTCAACATGCTTCTGTGTATGGAGATTTCTCAGGCCATCTAGAGACCTGCGAGTTCATTACTTCTGCCTACTGTACGCTGTCACCTGGACATCATAGTGACATCCCTTTTTTAACCAAAGCTTTTCCAGGCCTGGTCTCTATGGCATCTCCAAGTCATCTGTGGTGGGTAGTGTGTCAGGTTATTTGACCGTGGCCTTGCATCTCTGACTTCTATTGTCCCACTGGAATTGCTGTACCAACTCTTACTAGCCCCTTAAGTTCTGGTGGTTTTTGAATCTTGGCTATGGTTTTAGACGCTAAGTGGTACCCAGCATCTCAGCAAACTCAAAGCTAGAGTAACTTCCATCCTTAGATCTCTCCTTTTCTTTTAGTCCTTATTCACATAAGTATCAATTTTTTAAAATTTGGTTTGGGACCTTCCAGAAGTTGCCTTATTACTGCTGGTTACTGCTAAGTATAGCTAGACAAGATGGACGTTATTGTCACCTACTTAAGTTGGAGGCTTTCACATCTAACATGTTGCTTTGTTAGGTATCAACTGGCATCCTGGAACTTTCATCAAATGCAGCTCCATGAATGTTAATAGCTCATTTGGTTTGAGGACATTTGGCACCTGCTATCCCCTTGTGATGAGGAAGGACCGGCCAAACCCGAAAGCCTTCCTACCTCATCTAGTCACCATTTATGCCAGTGGGCCAACACCTTTCAGAACCTGGAACAGTGAAACTCTAGTCACAAGGAATGGACTAAAGAGAGCTGCCCCACATGGTAGAGCCACATGCCCTTAGAGCTTCCTGAGCCAGCTCATGGTCTGTAGTGTCTATTTAGGTAAACAAAACACTTATTAAGGTCTTTGTTTGACAGGCACTGGGATAACAGTATTAGAGAAGGTCCCTACCCTCAAGAGACTCAAATTCTAATTAGAATATCAGCAAACGTGTAGTGAGTACTTAGTATACGCCAGATACTATTTTAAGTCTTTTACCTGTACTAGCTTATTTAAGTAAGGAGACAGAAACCATAAACAATTACTAGCCAAGTGAACAAAGGACAGTGGAGAGAGAACAACGAACCCTACCTGTAATGGTCAAGGAGACCTCACAGAGGTGACATTTGGGATGGGACAGCATCCAAGGTTCCACTAGGAAACACGCACTGCAGAGGAGCCACACAGCGAGGAGCCCCAGGGGTTGTAGCTGCGGGTGCGAAGGATGGGTCAGCATCCTACTGAGATGTGCAGACTGGAATCAGAGTGGGCAGGATTTGAAAGCTCTGTGCAAAGGTTTAGACTTTGTCCTTTAAAAGATCTTCAGTATCTCCCCCATGTCTGAGCCAAAATGATTTTTGGTGAGGTCTGCGTTTCAGAACAATTTTTGGCACCTGTGTAAAGGAAGGATTCTAAAAAGGAAGAGACCAGTGGCGAATTTGTTTTTAAAGCCCGAATAAGCTAAAGACCTGTATCTGGACACTGGCAATGGCAAGGGAGAGTAAAGAAGGAATTCAAATGAAGGCCGAGGCAGAGCCGTCTGGGTTTGGTTAAAAACAAATCAAAATGTGAGAGAAGAGTTGAAAGATGAAACAAGGTTTCCAGCAGATTCTTCAAAAAGATAGGGAGAACAAAACGGGGGGAGAAAATGAATTTTGTGTGGATCATGAAAGATGGCCAGATAGAAGTGTCCAGTGGACAATTAGAACTGCAGTTCAGGAGAAAGGGTTAGAGGGAGAGGACCAAGGATAGAATGGGGGTGGCGGGGGGGCACTGCCATCTAAGGGGCAGAAAGGTAGTTGAAGGGGAACAGTTAGAAGAGAACCTAGGAAAGCTGTGTTTTAGAAGCCAAGCTCAGTCATCCCTTTGCCAGAAGAATGAACTGGTGGGTAAGCTCGTTAGCTACAGAGAGGTGAAGCAGGCTGACGGCTGGCTGAGAACTGAATAACTGGAGTAAGTATCAGAGGTCCTTCTGCTCATCTTAGATTTATTTCAGATGAGGGATGCTGGTGTGATGACAAGCTTGAAAACAGGCATCTTCTGACCAAGGACGCCCAGTGCGACGGTGGGGAAACAGTGCCTCACTTATTTGCCCTTTTAACTGCTTGTGTTCCTTCCACTCAGAGCCCCGAAACCAGGACAGGAGACGGCGACAGCAGCCTGTGACACGTCGCCCTACTTCAAGCAGCCTGGCCCCATCCCCAACTCCGGCCAGTTCCAGCCCAGCCTCCTCACGCAACATGGGCTCCTGCCTACTGCCCAGCTCACTCAGCATATCAGGTTTGTACCCACTGCCACTGAGATCTAGGTCAGCCAGCGTCCTTCCTCACCACGCAGGGCATAGACCAGGCCCTAACCAGGCCTGAGGAAACCCTTGCAGCTCCATCACCACCTGACCTGGACCTCTCTCTGGACTTGTGCAATACACGCCACTCCAGACAATACACGCCACTCCAGACCAGGGTCATCAGCTATCCTAACAGATTATCCGAAATCCCTAACACCCACGTCCCTTGTACAGGAAGCTAGAATGTAATGAACATCTTTGTATAATAAAATAATAGTTACCATTTATTGAGCACTTACTATGTGGCAGGCACTGTTCTAAGCACGTTATCTCATTTAATTCTCACTTTTACAGTTGAGAAACCTCAGGACTTTTCTTACCTACTTATGCAAGCTCCCTGACTCCAGGGGCTCGGCAACTGACAGAACCACAGAGTGAAAGCGTAGGCTTTTCCGTCGCACTGCCAATGTGTGACCACACCACCCGCATAAAACCATGGCCACCTGCTCTCCTTTTGTTATATCCCAGCTGTATAAAGGACTGGATAAGAGTGACTTCTGAGACTCTAGCACAGCATCTTGTACTTCCCTCCGAGCCTGCTACTCCTAATCTGTTAACTCTCTTCACTGGGCAGCCTTCAACCCACCTGTCTTGGTTACTGGTGACTTGATCTTTAAATGCGCATACATTTGGTTAGAACAGGCTCCAAGGTCTATAAAATCAGAGGAGTTCAGCTTGAGTTCTGACTCAAGCTCCGATTTGTTTCTCCACCCCTTGGATCACACTAGAACACGCCAAGCTTCTCCACCAAGGGTAACCACCCCTGGACATTTGGTAATGTCTGGAGGACATCTGATTGTTACAAATGGGGAAGCGGCAGGGGAAGAAATGCCACCTAGTGGGTAGAGGCCAGGGATGCTGCTAAACACCCTACAGTGGCACAAAATGTCAATATCGCCAGTACTGAGAAACCCTGATCTAAAGGAAGTTACCACTTCTCTATGGCCCCTGCTCTGATGTCAGTTTTCTTTGTTCCCTAGGGAGCAGCTGCTCATTCCTGTCCTCAGGGGACAAGCCAGAGGCTGTCATGGTGATTGGGAAAGGTCTACTAGGAACTGGACCTCGGATCCCCTGTATCAGGACCCGAATGCAGGTAACATTTTTGGGTCTTCCCCAGTCCCCAGCATAACATCTCTGGCAGAGCCAACAAGGAACTGTTCATCTGGGCAGTAGGAGGGAAATACCCAGCACTGCTGTACCGCTTCCCCAGCCATATCCGAGAGCTGCTCTGGTGTGTGAGTGCCTGTCTGTCCAGTGTTCCCGTCCCGTTCAGCCAGGTCTCTTGCTTGCTTCTAACCCTGTGTTCCCGCCGGATGTACCCCAACCTCAGCCTGCTAGTTTTGGCTTCGTCTGCCCCTGCCCTTAGCTTCTCCTCTCTTTCTGCCCAGACCTGCCCGAGGAGAGTTCCCGCCAGGAGGGGTCCCGGATTCCCCAGGTAACACATCTGGTTGTTGCTCCTGGGAACAGCTGTGCCACCAACTCCGATTCAGTCCACATCCCCGTGCTAGGTTGGCTAAAGTTGGGAGCAGGCAGAAGGTGACGCTTACTGGATGTGTGAAGCTTATGCTGGTCTGGCCAGGCTGAGGCACAGAAGGCTCTAAGGAAGATGTGCCAATCCTCCACCATCTTTCTGCACAGTACTTCTCTACTCAGCCAGATCTTGGCCATAGCACAGCCATGGAAGTTAAATGGTGGACCCTTTTGCCTCCCCTAGTAATATATGACTCAATGTATAGTTACAGACTGAGCCCAAGAGTTCCATTATCCTGCCTTACCCTCTCAGCTAGGGACAGTGCCTAGGAATTCAAGGCCCAGTAACTGTGTTGACTGCCAAACTATACTTTTACTCACGGAAACTCTAGAAGCAAAAATATTCATGGAAGAGCCCAGCCTCTTAGCCCACCCCCTGTCCACAGGCTAGGCCCAGGTTGGGCCGGGGCTCACCGCCGACTCGCAGAGGGATGAGAGGCTCTTCGGGCCCCGCATCCCCTGTCCCCCGGACCGGGGAGAGCAGTAAGCCAGAGCCAGGACCCCGCTCTGCACCAGGGTGAGCACGAGGGTCCAGCCCCTCACCCCTCCTCCTTCCACTCCCTCCTTCTCATTTCTGCCATTCAGAATCATTTTCTTCTTTCCTTACTTCCTTTGACCCCCAAAAGACTAAATGTACTTTAAAAATCTAGTTCCCTGATTTTTTCCCCCCATCATGGCCTCAGTCTTCACGCCAATGAACAAGAAAACAACTGACGGGGTCTAAGGCCTAGAAGCTCGCTGGTCCCAGCGTCAGACCGTTGTGCAATAGTCAGTCTGCCTATACTTACCCACCTCACCTCTCCCCCTCCCCGCCCCTGGCTAACACACCAGAGGGGCAGACTTTTCACAACCCTGATTCCTTTGTTCTCTGTTGCAGGCTGCCTCAGGCCGGGCCCCCACGGCCCCACTCTGCCCCTGCCTTTTCTCCTACTTCCTGTAGTCTATCTGACTCCCAGTCTCGGACTTGTTACAGCGGGGGGCCCTTGGGCCAACCTGAAGTTTGTTTTGTCCCTAAATCTCCCCCATTCACTGTTTCTCCCCGGATCTGATGCCTTGACCTTCATGCCCAGGATACAGCCACAAGACGGGGAACTCAGTGAGAAATGCGCTAGTCCCCTCCCTCAGCTGCTGACCCCACGTGACGATAGCTCCTTGGAATGCCAGCCACACTGTTCTGAGGCATCGCAGAGCATCACCTTGAGACAGGACAAAGCAGGGAATGTACCACCCCTTCCCTCCCTCAACAGTACAAGATTTTGGGACCACAAAAAAATCTATATTTTTATATAGGGGGGAGGGAGTAGAAAAGAAAGCAGCCCCTTTACTGGGCCCTACTCAGTGGCAGCTTCTTGTTCCATAGGGTTAAGGAAGACTTTGAGGAAATAAAAGTTGTTTGGAAAAATCCAGGTGTAGTTGCTTTACATGTTGTGATGGGTAGGAGGGATGAAGTGAAGTGTGAAGGCCCCTCACACCCTCCATCTTGCCTCAGACTATTTCCTGGAACCCTAGAAAAGAGGGGGAAAGACCCGAAGTAAGGAAAATGCTGCAGCTTTCCTCCGGGGAAACCCTTCAGGAATCAACTCCCATCCCAGCCTCTTCCGCCCTGTACATTTTGACCCGCACTTTAGGTTCGTTTCCAAGCCCTTCGGCCGCCCCCAACCCGGCCTTCTTCACCTGGGTCTTCAGTAGCCCACCCCTAAATCGGTGCCCCTTGCCCCAGAACACGGAACTAGAATTCTGTGTCTTTACAATCCCTCACGAACAAAAATATCCGCCTCAATAAAAGTCTAAATAACCTTGGAAAAGTGAGGACCATTTAAGTGCAGACCTCAAATACTCATTCGTGAATGGCATCCTCAGTTCCTTTATTCCTATCCGTGTCAGTGCCTCCTTGTACCCATACCCCCAACCTGGGCATCTAGGGACCACAAGAAGCTGGGGACTGAGGGGAATTAGGGAACGCACCCCCATTCTACCAGAGAACAGTTTAAAGGCGAGAGACAGGGCACTGCGAGGCACTCCCTTCTCTGTGCGAATAAAGGGGCCCGGTTCTGGAATGTTATCATGCGTGGCCCAACACTTTCTGATTTGAAGCTTTGAACCCTGCAGGCCCTGGCGCGGCCTCGCCACTCCACTCTCCAGGGGCTGGGCGCTACAGCCCCGGACGGTTACCTGGGGCGGAGAGAGCGCCACTTTCATTCCTGCTTCTTGGGATTGTTGACGGCCACGTAGTGATACAGAACGACAAGCAGGAAGAGCGACACGCCCAGCATGTTGGCGAAAATGGCGAGCTGCACGTCTGTAATCATCCTGCAGAGAAGAGGACGGACTAAGCCTCGGACTGCGACCGCTCCTGGCCTCCCTGGACCGGCCACCACCAGACGGGCTACGGGCCGCGCCTGCGTGCCTCTCACCTGACCAGCGGGGCTCAGCGGCGACGCAGTCTCCGCACTAGCTCGAGGTGGAAGACCTGAGCCGGAAGTTTGTCGCACCGGTGCTGTCCCACGCCAAGCACTCCCACTTCCGGCCTTGCGGCGGGAAGGGTCTCTCTAGCTCCGCCGTCTCGTCTGCTCCCTGTGGCTCTCGCAAGGGGCGGGGTCTCGGGTGGGGAGGGACCGCACGCGTCCCGTGCACACGCAGCTGGTCGCAGCTGGTCGCAGCTGGCGCAGCGGGGGACGTCGTTAGTAGCGCTGTGACCGCCTCCGCGGAGCCGAGGGTGCGCTAGCGGGAGGGTGCGGCAACGAGGCCGGGCGGGAGGTCCGCCCTGACCTTAGCCTCTGACCCCTCTTCCTGTCCTGACCTCCCACCCCCCCACCCCCGCTGGCCGCCCCCCGCAGTGCTGCCCACCCTTCGCTTCCCTGCCGGCCCGGCCCAGCCAGGTGCTTCCTTTGGGCCCTGCCCTTAGGGTCCCCTCCCTGTCCTGGGCAGCGGGGAGAGGGATGAGAGGCGGTGCAGAATGGAGATAGGGTTGGGGCAACTGGGTGCTCTTCTCAGACCAGTGTTTCTGCCCCACATCCAACAGGTATATCGATCCGGCCTGTGACCTGACCAGTGCCTCCTTGCCCTGCCTCCCTCCCACCACCCCAGCCCTGGAGGTAGGCGTCGGAAATAGGGCGGACCCTCCCAAAATCTAAACCCAAACTTTGGGACTTTGGCCAAGTGGGAAATCACCCCCCGGATGTTAGGGAGGGGAGAGAGGAGAAGGGGTCACAGACGAGAAAGAAGAGAGATGACTGTGGGTAGATGTCCGAGGGTTTCTGGTGAGGGGAGAGGCACTCTGGGGCTCTGCAGCCCTCTGCCTAGCCAGAAAGTGCTCCCCCGCCTTGCCTTCCCTGAGTTTAACCATAAAAGGGAACGGCACTGAGCCAGGCTGGGGCCAGGGGCTGGGGGCTGGGCTGGGCTGTTGCTCTGGAGCTGTCAGGGTAATGGAAGCCAGTTGCTTTGCGGTAGAGGGGGCCAGGGCTCAGGGGACGCTTCTGCTTCTCTGAGCCAAAGAAAACTACAGGAGCTGCTATGGGGCTGGAACAGCGGGATCAGGGGACCATCGTGCCGCCTGTGTGTACAGTGAGTTGGGGCATGCTCGCCCAGAGTGGCCTTCTCTGGCCTGAGGCCATCAGCAGTTTGTCCTCCATGCTCCAGTCCAGTGACTCCTAAGCTCAGCCTCTGCCTCTAGTAGCCTGTAGTTCCCTGGTCTCCCCCACTCACCTCCAGCCCCCACCCAGTATTTCCCAGAAGTTTCCTATTTAGAATCCCAAGCCCATGTCTCTCCTCCACATCACCTTGAAACCCCAGAATGCACTTCCTCACAGATCCCTCAGTGATCGGTCTGTTCCCAGCTCTGTTCTGGGAGAGTGAGGGTCCAGGTTTTAAAGGATTACACATATTATGCTTCATGTGTCCTGGAAATTTGAAGCAGATTCAAGTCCAACCAGATCTTAGATCTACTGTTGGAACAGAACTAGACCCTGGAAAGCAGACTCTCTAGACTGCAAATGACATGAAGGCGCGACAGATATCCAGGGCTGTCCTGAAACCAGCTGAGCCAGGTGTCAAGTTTCCTAGACTGTCAAAGCTGAAGGGTGCCTTCAAGATCATTTTATAATGGAGGAAACTGAGGCTCGGAGGTACGTGATTTGACCAAGGTTCTACAGCTGGTTAGGGACAGTGTCACCTGATTCTCTTTCCTCTAGTTCATACTGCATGTCAGACTGTGGACTCAGTAGCTTGTCCTGGGCCAGGGATAAGAGGAAAAGGATTTATTTTAGAACTACCCAGAAATACCCTTCACCTCCCAGAACTACCTGTGCCTAGGTCAGTGAGACTTCATCAGCCTTGAATGGGTCATTTGGCCTAGTGACTGGAGGAACTGGGATAAAAAATGGTCTCCGGGACAAAATTAGATGCAGCTAAGAACTAATAAAGCTTAAAAAAGGCTTGGGTGAAAGAGTATGTGGTATATGAGACAGGCAAAGCCTGTTTGGAGGGGACCAATGTGTGATTAGTGGGACATTTTCAAGCAAAAGACAAGTTTAGGATTAGACTCAGGAAAAACAAGAACACCTGAGAAAAGGGGACTGGACCCTGAGTCCAGGGCGGTTGGCACCTGAAGTATTGTGCCTCTAGGAAGGGTTGGAAGGAAGAGGAAATGTATGCATCTTGAGCAAAGGAATAGACTTTTGCTCAAGAGTCCCCACAAGCTTGAATTCCCATCTGGGTTTGCATGAGCCAAGACCCAATTCGTATTTCCCCCTTTTTCCTTCCCAGTGTTCAGCCTTCGGACAGACAATGTTAGACATAAAATGTTCTTTACCGCCAGTGTCCTCTGGTTGTCCTGGCCCTGGCCACGTGAGCTCATTGCCCAGACTGATGGCTGACTGAGTGAGTGAGTTGTCTAGTATAGCCATCGGCACTAGACCCTTGAAGAGGCTAGAAAACAGATACTGTCCTAGTGCCGCATGGATGTAGCCTATTTTGTTCTCAGGAATTCTTTGGAATCCAACTGCTTTGGAAATTTGTGGCTATCTGCCAGTACCACCACCACAGCTACCACACTGCCCTCTCTCTAACCTTGGTCTCCATTGCCCCTGCTTGCCCAATACCCCAGGCCTCCCCAGCGAACCCAGGAATTCTCACTAGTGAGCCCAGGGCCACTGATTTATCAGAGGTTTCACAAACGTTCAAGTCAGTCTCTAGGCCTTGGCCCCTCATTACCGGACTAAAGGCTATGCGACCTACTGCCATTGTATTTCAAAGCCAACATTTCTGACTCGACACACTTCCAATATAACAGATTTTTAAACTTAAGGGGTCAGGCAAAGGAATGAGTGACACCCGGGCAGTGACGAGAAGGCTGGGATGACTCCTCAGGTTGCCAGAGGCCCTTCGAAGGGAGAGAAGAGGGGAAGGAGCAGGGAAAGAAAATCCGCAGCTGTAGCCAGGGCAACCTGTAGGGGAAGTGGTTGGCTTCCTGCCAGGGCCAGGGCCTAGAACTGATGCTGAGAGCTGAACTTCCCACTGGCAGCAGCTTTGAGAATCAGGGTCTCCTAGGACCCCTTCCTTCAAGTCTCCCTGTGTGCTGATCCCCACGCCTCTAAGGGGCAGCCACAGACTTCCATTCCTGTTGGTTCCAGCACTTACTCTCACCATCCTGTCTTTTCATTACATCCTCCCAACCCTCAGGATCCCATTCGGGGTCGTAGAACCTCAGAAGCAGATCACCCAGTCACATCGAAGATTTGGTGGCATCCTCTCATGGCTTCCAATTATCGTCCTGCAAATGGTTCCCAGAGTTGAGACCCCCCCATTTCTAATCATATCCTGGGCATTTATTTCCATTGAGGTGTGTTAAACTCATCTTAAATTCAGTACAGGCATACCTTGAAGGTACTGCAGGTTCGGTTCCAGACCACAGTAGTAAAGCAAACATCGCAATAAAGCAAGCTGTACCTTTTTGCTGGTGGAGGAATTAAATTTGTTAAAATTGGTAAGATTTTCAATTTGTAAAAAAAGGCAACATCTGTGAAGCATAATAAATTGAGATGCCTGTATGTTTAAACTAAGGTCATCTTTCTCCAGACCTGCTCCTCTTCTCAGCTCACCCATCCTGGCTAGAACTCTGGAATCTTCTCCAGTGTCTCCCTACAGTCATCTGGTCCCTTATTACCCAGGCAGTCACCAAGCCTTCTCTTTCAGGTCTGCATCACTTTGCAATGAAGAATTTGGAAGGGACCTTAGGCAACAGACCCCCAGTGGAGTCGTGGGACTTGCTCCAAGTGATAATACCGCTTAGAGGAGGAGCGAGAACCAGCATCCTTGTGCCCTAGCACCCTGCCCATTGCCCTTGCTGACAGTGTCTTCTTTCTGTGTGTGTACTGACCGCCTACTCAAAACCTGTAATCCAAGCTCTTAACCAGTCACCTGTCTCTCCCTGGCTTTTCCACAGTCAGTTTCCCTGACTTTCTGGGCCACTTCTTCTTGACAAAAATAAGAGCTAACACATACTGAGTATTTACCACGTGCCAGGCACTTTTCTAAATGCTTTATGTGTATTAACTTAATCCTCACAGACCTAAGAAGGAGGGTACTATTATTGTTCCACGTTACAGATGAGGAAACTGAGGCAGACCACTTTTCACAACCTGCAACCTCTCCCCTCTGTTCTTCACTCTTTTCCTCCAACACTGTTCAGGTTTTATCTCTTCCAATAGCTCTCCTCTGACTCCCCCAGCAGCCAGCTGTCTTTCCCTTCCTCTTACCCAGAACACACCTCATCCATATGTCTGGCCCCCTTGGCACTCTGTCTGTCCTGCCTTGTGTTAGTTCTCTGTTTTGGAGTTTGTGTCCCGTTCCCCAGTAGCCCCAGCTGCTCCTTACCGAGTCTTACACACACGTGCCTTTGCCCCTGGGTGCCTCCCCAGTGCTCAGCACACAGCATTCTCTTCTGGTACTTTCGCTTAGCCCTCCCAAGTGTCCTACCAGCCAGGGAGACCTACGCCAGAACACAGCCCTGAGGGCCAGCTGGTGAAGAGGGGCCATCTGATGAAGAGGGGGCCAGCTGACAGATTCAGACATCTCAGGAGGGGCTGTCGGGCCAGGCTGATAGTTGAGTCTGACCAGCTCCTGGCCTGTTACAGAGACTATCAAACTTGCCTCCAAGCTAGGGAGCGACTTCCTTTGCTATATAGATGGCGCCTAACCCTCACCAAAACAAGCCTGGGACACATATTCATTTGGCCTCTTAAGAAAGAGAGGCTCCCCCCGCTCACCGCTGGCCTTGACCGAGTAGTTCAGTTGGTTGAAGCACTGTCTCATGGACCAAAAGGGTTGCAGGTTCAATTCCAAGTCAGGGCACATACCTAGGCTGCAAGTTTGATACCCAGTGGGTTGGGGCATTTTGGCACCTAAGGGAGGCGATCGATGTTTCTCTCTCTCTCTCCCTTCCCCTCTGTCTAAAATCAATAAACATATCCTCTGGTGAGGGTTAAAAACAACAACAACAAAAAAGAACGAGTCTCTTCTTGCTCACATTCTCTCTGTACTTGACAGAGAGCTGCTTCCCCATTTCCAGATTCTTTCCTTTCTCCTCCGGCTTCTCTGAATGTCCTACTGGCCTCAGTGGAGTTCTTTTCCTTCTCCTTGGCCCATACCCTCTCTCCTATTACCTTTTTTTTCCTCCCAAGTCATTGACCTAGGTGTTTAGTGTCTAATCTCAGCCCTGCTCTTGACTGCTGTGTTACCTTGGACAAATTACTTTCCCTCTCTGGGCCTCAGTTTTCACATCCATAAACGGAGAGAGCTGGACTGGATGGTGAGTGATGTCCTGCTGCGTCTTCCCCTTTTCCTCTCCTCTCTGGGCGCCTCTCTCAGGCCTTCCCTCCCAGGGGAGCCCTGCCCTAGCCCCAGGAGAGCCGCGGCTCCAGCTCCTGTTCCCTGTCTAAGCGGCCAGCCCTGGGCCTCCTCCCCAGCTCTGGCCCCGGCTCCACTCCATGTGGCCCGTCTGAGAGGCTGGCCCCAAGCCCGGAGGCAACTCCACATTTCTGTTTTTCCTTTTTTTCCCTCTCTTTCCCGGAGTTAACAAGAAGCAGATGTGGCGCACGATGGTTGGAGAGGTGGGGGGAGGAAAGGGGAGGCTGGACCGCCAGCCAGACAGGGGGGAAGGGAGGGGAGTGAGCAAGAGAGGGAGGCAGGAGGCCAGGGCCCGCCCCACACAGCCACTCTTGCGCCTCTGAACAGCCACAGGGGTAAAGTCCTGTCACCCCCAGGATCCGGTCATTGGGGAAAACAGATAAGGAGACCAGAAGAGGGCCAGCTGAGGCGAGTGGGAGGAGGCCCAGGAAGCAGCATCTGAGAGGGGCAGGGACCAGGCACAGGAGGCCGGGGGGCACGGAGAACAGACTCCCCTCAGAGGTGGAGAAGAGGAGAGCGGAAGGAACCGAGGGAGGGACAGACGGGAGCCTGAGGAGGAAAGAGGAGGGGGAGAAGGGTCAGGCCAGGAGGCCAAGGAGGAGGCGTGTGGCTGGGGGCTGCCAGCAGGAAGCTGGGGACAGGACCCGACCCTCGACCCTTGGAGCAGCAGGCATCCCCGCTCCAGGCAGAGGCGCCAGTGGTCAGGCGGGATGTGTCTCTGAGGGCCACAGCGGAGCGCCCCCACCATGGCCCCCAGGACCCTCTGGAGCTGCTACCTCTGTTGCCTACTGACCACAGCCGTGGGGGCGGCTAGCTATCCTCCTCGGGGTTACAGCCTCTACACAGGGAACGGAGGGGCTCTCAGCCCTGGGGGGCCCCAGGCCCAGAGCGCCCGTCGGCCTGCCAGCCGCCACAGGTAAGTGTCTGGTGAAGAGGGTCCCAGCCCAAGGCTGCAGATAGGTGGGAGGGTGGGTCAGAAAGTGGGCACCAGGCCCCCTACTTTGGCTGTGTCCCCAGTGCAGTGAAGACGGGAGAGGAAGCCCATCCATCAGATGGTTCCTCACACGCCCACCTTCCTGCTGGGTGTTTCCAGGGCCCCCCTGAATAGATGGATAGGTCCCGTTGTCTAACCTCAGGGGAATCAGCTCTCACGGCCTCCCCATGGGACCTGCAGTTAGGTGCCCAGGGAGACTACCCTGAAGGGCATGGGCCCGGCCTTCCTGCAAGCTGCGTACCAGCCTGGAGCCCTCCAGCAGACCTTGCATCCCGTTCTAGGGCTTCCTCGGCCCACCCAGTGAACCGTGATTCTGACACCACTTTTGCTCTGCTCCTTTCGGCTCTCCCGCCAGACACCGATCAGAGGCCGGCATGAATGGGCCCGAGAGTGTAGAACTGCAAACCCCATGGGGGACAGGGCTCATCAATGGCTTATTCTCTGCTTAACCCCGAGCTGGACTCCTGCCTGCTCAGTCCTCTCCCCTGAGGGGTGGGTGGAAGCCAGCATCCAGGGAATCGCCGGAGGGCCACGCCAAGCTGGAGACTGAGACAGAAAGGGACATGAATGAATGGGTGAACTCAGGGGCTCCCCGGAACCCTCTCCTCAGCCATGAGGATCGAGTTCTCGTAGTTGTGGTTTTCCATTTTGTGCCTCCACCCCTGTCTTGAAAAGTCTTTACCGACTCCGGCAGCACAGGAAGGCGTGGGGGGAACGGACGCTGCCAGAACCCTGCTCCCACTGGCCCCAGGGGTCCTTCATCCTTCGACCCTCCCTCAGCCCCCCTGGGAGCCCCAGAGCCCTCCTCGGGGGGGTGGGGGGGTCTCTGGCTCTTGGGCCTAGGTGGGGTTGTGCCTGCAGGAACTGGTGTGCCTACGTGGTGACTCGGACAGTGACCTGTATCCTTGAGGATGGAGTGGAGACCTTCATCAAGCCCGACTACCAGCCCTGCGGCTGGGGCCAGCCCCAGTGTACCCACAGCATCATGTGAGCCCCAGCACCGGGGAGTGGGCACTTGGTGGGGACTGGCTAGGACAGCAGGCAGGCAGCCAACTCAGGGAATTTGCACAAGGCAGGTAGCAAGGGGCGGGACCAGGGACTTCAGTCAGAGCCATTTAGAAGAGATGCTGAGGCGGCAGTTTGGCTAGAGGGATGTGGAGGGCACACTTCACCAGACCACCCTGCCAGCCCCTGAGTGCCTTCACTGGGCCGAGTCATTCTCAGGGTAAGGAGTTCAAGGTTTCAGCACAGGATGAGGCTGGGGGGTGGGGAGTGGGGAAGAACAGGGATTTGGCCCTTGGCCAATATGCCGACAGCTGTCAGCTGAGCAAGACCACATGCCAAACGGTAAGGGGGACCCAGCCTGAGGGACAGGCCTTGCCCACCAGCAGTCGCCCGTCTCTGAGGACAGGGGCCACGGTCACCGACAGTACAGGAAGGAGTAAAGAACCCCCCCTCCACCTCTCCCAGGTACCGCAACTTCCTCCGTCCTCGCTACCGCGTGGCCTACAAAACAGTGACAGATATGGAGTGGAGGTGCTGTCAGGGGTACGGGGGTGATGACTGTGCTGAGAGTCCTGCCCCAGGACTCAGTCCTGCACCTGCCACACCACGCCCCCGGCCCCAGCCCGGCCGCCCCAACCTCTCCGGCTCCAGTGCAGGCAGCCACCTGAGTGGCCTGGGTGGGGAAGGTGAGTTTGGGAGCCCTGGAGAGAGAAGTGGGAGACGGTGGTGGCTGGAAAATGTGGGGCCAGGCTACTGGGGAAAACTCTATGTTCAAGCCAGAAAACAAGGGACAGAAAAGAGTTAATGCAATCCCTGAGAGTCCCTGTCTGTGTGTGCGTGTGCACGCATGTTCCTGCATGTGTGTGTGCATGTGCGCCAGAGATGGAGAGACTGAGAGGGACCAGAGAAGAAGGAGGCACAGAAAGTGAATGTGCTCACGCATGCACGCCCACATGTGGCCAAGATGCTTCCTAGTTCGGAACAGCTGCGGGAAGAAGGAGGGATTCCTTCAGAAGCTCTGTCCAAGGGGATACCCAGTTGAGACTACAAGTCCTAGCATGCACTGCAACCGACTACAGGTCCCAGGCCCCTCGGTGGCCTCTGGAGACCACAGGTCCCAGAATGCAGCAGTCCCTGTTGCCTCCCATGTGTGCTGGGCCTTGCGGATGTGCTATGTTTGCCTGCCCAGGGGAAAGCCATGTTGTAATTATGGAAACAGGAACTTCTGGCTGACTCTCCCCCCATCCAGCTAGAGCCCCCACAGGCTTACCGCAGAACCTCGCCTGTCCCCTGTGGTGTTGTGTAGAGGTGCTGCACGGGAACAGCCACTGTCATGCAGTCCACTGTGCCCCCCACATTCCCATGTCGCTTGCCCTGAGGGAGCGACGTAGTGTCATACCTATTTCGTAGATGAGGAAACAGCTTCATGGAGTTAAGAGGCCCTCTGGGCAGTGAAAACGACATGGGCTTGGGGGTCAGACAGATGACCTGGGTCTGAAACTCAGCTCTGCCACTTATTTGATTTGTAATCCATGGCCCAGTTACTTAAGCTCTCTGGTCCTCTGTTTCCCAATCTGCAAAATGGGAAGAGCTAATGGTGGCTGCCCAATGAAGCTGTTGTAAGGGGCAAAGACTTGGCCCAGAGCAGTGAATGTGAGTTTCCTTCTGTCTTTTCTTACCCAAATCACCCAGCTAAGGGGTGGCTGAATCAGCTAGGACATCAGACCTCGGAGCTAGGGAGCTGGAGTAGGAAGTAGTCGCTGCACACTGAGGTCCGGCCCCTCTACCTTATGTCTTCCCCTCTCTGCCAGGTCCTGGCGGGGAGTCAAAGAAGGTGCAGCAGCTGGAGGAGCAGGTACAGAGCCTGACAAAGGAGCTGCAGGGCGTTCGGGATGTCCTGCAGGGACTGAGTGGGCGCCTGGTAGAAGATGTCCAGAAGGCCGTGGAGACGGCCTTCAATGGGAGGCAGCAGCCAGCAGATGCAGCTGCCCGCCCTGGTGTGCACGAAACCCTCAGCGAGATCCAGCAGCAGCTGCAGCTCCTGGACAAGCGTGTCTCCACCCACGACCAGGAGCTGGGCCATCTCAACAACCATCACAGTGGTGGTGGTGGCAGTGGTGGGAGACCCTTAGACCCAACCCCAGCATCTCCCAGCCACAGCGAGGAGCTGCTGCGGGAGCTGGAGCAGCGGCTGCAGGAGTCCTGCTCTGTGTGCCTGGCGGGGCTAGATGGCTTCCGTCGGCAGCAGCAGGAGGACAGGGAGCGGCTGCGAGGACTGGAGAAGTTACTGGCCTCTGTGGAGGAGCGGCAGCGGCAGCTCGCCAGGCAGGCCGTGGGCCATAGGCCCCCTCAGGAATGCTGCCCTCCAGAGCTGGGCCGGCGACTGGCAGAGCTGGAGCGCAGGCTGGAGGTCGTGTCCGGTTCAGTGACAGTGCTCGTTGGGCGGAGAGGCACGGAGCTGGAAGGTGCAGCGGGGCAGGGGGGTCATCCCCCAGGCTACACCAGCTTAGCATCCCGCCTCTCCCGCCTGGAGGACCGATTCAACTCTACCCTGGGTCTCTCACAGGAGCAGGAGGAGGGCTGGCCTGGGCGTCCTGGGGGACTGAGTCACTGGCTGCCTGCTGCCCGGGGCCGACTAGAGAAGCTGGAGGGGCTGTTGGCCAATGTGAGTGGGGATCTAGGTGGCCGGCTGGACCTGCTGGAAGAGCAGGTGGCAGGGTCTGTGCAGGCATGTGGGCAGCTCTGTTCTGGAGCCTTGGGGGAGAAGGACTCCCAGGTCAGTGAGACCCTCAGTGCCTTGGAGCGCAGGGTGCTAGACAGTGAGGGGCAGTTGCGGCTGGTGATGTCAGACCTGCACAAGGTGGGAGCAGCTGGGGAGACCCGGCAGGCCACACTGGAGGGACTGCAAGGGGTCGTAGGCCAGCTCCAAGGTCGTGTCAATGCTCAGGATGAGACAGCTGCAGAATTCACACTTCAGCTGAATCTCACAGCTGCACGGCTGGGCCAGCTGGAGGGTCTGCTACAGGCCCGTGGGGATGAGGGCTGTGGGGCCTGCGGTGGTGTCCAAGAGGAACTGGGCCGCCTTCGGGATGGTGTGGAGCGCTGCTCCTGCCCCCTGCTGCCTCCACGGGGCCCAGGAGCTGGCCCAGGTGTTGGGGGTCCAAGCCGTGGGCCTCTGGATGGCTTTAGTGTGTTCGGGGGCAGCTCAGGCTCAGCTCTACAGGCCCTGCAAGGAGAGCTTTCCGAAGTTATTCTCACCTTCAGCTCCCTCAATGACTCATTGCATGAGCTCCAGACCACCGTGGAGGGCCAGGGCGCTGATCTGGCTGACCTGGGAGCCACCAAGGACCGCATCATATCTGAGATTAACAGGCTGCAGCAGGAGGCCACAGAACATGTTATGGAAAGTGAGGAGCGCTTCCGAGGCCTGGAGGAGGGACAGGCACAGGCTGGCCAGTGCCCCAGCCTAGAGGGGCGGTTGGGCCGGCTTGAGGGAGTCTGTGAGCGGTTGGACACCGTGGCTGGGGGACTGCAGGGCCTACGCGAGGGCCTTTCCAGACATGTGGCCGGGCTCTGGGCTGGGCTACGGGAAACCAACAGCACCAGCCAGACACAGTCAGCCCTGCTGGAGAAGCTGCTGGGGGGGCAGGCGGGCCTGGGAAGGCGACTTAGTGCCCTGAACAGCTCACTGCTGCTCCTGGAGGACCGGTTTCACCAGCTCAGCCAGAGGGACCTCACTGGTGAGGGGGCAAGAGGGGGCCTAGGGTGGTCGTGGCGGGGAACCTCTTTCAAGTCCTTTCTCCCACTGTCGCAGCAGCCCAGCCTTAGCCGTCTCTGCTTTTGCCTTGCTCAGCCCCGCATGAATTGCAGACCTGTCACTGTCCCAAGGGTTGGTTTATCAACAAGAGATGATCCAAGGTCCCAGCTCCCCACCCTCCCCTGATGGCTCGGACCGGGCTGGGGGTGGAGGTGGGGCACTGCTCCGCCCGCCAGGTATCCCGCATGGGCAGCGAGGGCTCCCAGCAACCTGTCCATGGAGCCATCTCCCTCTTTGTCCTTTGGAAACTCCTTTCCTAGCTCTTCTTCAACAGACTTTTGTCACTGTAGGGCCTGCAGGTGAGGCTGGGCCCCCAGGGCCTCCTGGAGTAGAGGGACCCCCAGGCCCTGCTGGACCTCCAGGACCTCCAGGCAAGGATGGACAAATGGGGCCCATCGGGCCACCAGGTATGTAGGCTGAGATCCTTCCCACAGCCAGGGTTACCACTGCTCTGGGCAGCCCCAGGCTTGACATTCCCCTCTGAATTTGACAGGGAAAGGGAGAAAGGGGCAACAAATTGGGGGGTCCTAGATGGCCGATAGTGATTAGGAAAGTGACTAGGAGCTGGGACAGTCACTGTGTTGGCTAATTGGATATGGTGGCCTCACTGCTGTATTGCAGACCAAGGTTAAGCCCACAGAGTTGTGTCAGCTGTGAAAGGCTGGGGACTAAGGGCACAGGAGCAGCAGTTAAACAGCCTGGAACTATTCCTCCTTTTATTGGTACCCCCATTCTTGCTTTGAAGGCCATATAGCAAGCACCTAGCGCAGCTGGTCAGACTCAGCAGATGTTTGGAGTGACTTAGAGCTGCTGTACCTCTAACTGCTCCCTTTCCTCCTCCCACAGGTCCCCAAGGTGAACAAGGTAAGTTCTCATTTGATACTGGAGGAAGGGGAACTGAACTAGGGGTTGGAGGATGGAAGGCCGCAGGCAGCCCTGGGGGTAGAGACTCTGGAGGGGAAGGGGAGTGGGCCGCTCTGCCCCGAGCATCTACTCTTACACCCACCCTACCCCCACCAGGAGTGGAGGGGGCACCAGCAGCCTCTGTGCCCCGGGTGGCTTTTTCAGCCGCCCTAAGTTTACCCAGGTCTGAACCAGGCACAGTGCCCTTCGACAGAGTCCTGCTCAATGATGGGGACTACTATGATCCAGAGACCGGTAAGCCTGCTAGGGGGCTGGCTGGGCACTGGAGGGAATGCGGGGAGAAAACCAATGGAGAGGTTATGCAGTGATATGTTCTCATTCCTGCCCCTTTAGACAAGGTGAATCTCTTCATGCTCCAGTTTGGGGAGAGCCCTATTCTTTCCTTCATTTATTCATTCTCACAACAGCTTTGGCTGACAGCTGAGGAGGAGTCATTCCTTCAACAGCTCTTTATTGGGGGCCTGCTCCTCCCCAGGCACTGTTTTGAGTGCGGGGGATGCTGTAATGAACAAAACACCAAATGCCCTGCCATCGTGGAGCTTACACTCTCGTGGAAGGGAAGTGAAAAGACCCAGCAGGTCCCTCCTAGTCGGAGTTCTGGGTCCTGAAGCCTTCCCAGCCCCTGCCACCTGTCTCATTTGACTGCCATCTTTGTCCCCAGGCATATTCACCGCGCCACTGGCCGGACGCTACTTGCTGAGCGCAGTGCTGACTGGGCACCGGCACGAAAAAGTAGAGGCTGTTCTGTCCCGCTCCAACCTGGGTGTGGCCCGCATAGACTCAGGCGGCTATGAACCTGAGGGCCTGGAGAATAAGCCGGTGGCCGAGAGCCAGCCCAGCCCGGGTGCCCTGGGCGTCTTCAGCCTCATCCTGCCGCTGCAGGCTGGCGACACGGTCTGCATCGACCTGGTCATGGGGCAGCTGGCGCACTCAGAGGAGCCGCTCACCATCTTCAGCGGAGCCCTGCTCTACGGGGACCTGGAGCTAGAACAGGCGTAGACAGGGGGCCGGCCGACCGACCGGAAGTGTCTCTGCCTGCCAAAGAGCCATCGGGGGCGGCGGGCTCCAGCCAGGGACTGGGCACCGCCCTGGCATCCCAGCCCTGGGCGAGTTGCTGTCTCCAAACCCGCTGCGGCAAAGGCGCCCAGAGCAGCCTCCTCCCCACTCCCCACAAACGGAGCACGTCAGGTTGGGGTCTCTGGAGTCCCCTCGTCCAGACTTTTGGCCCGATCGCTGTCCCCTGCAGGACCCGAACCGCGGAGGAGCAGATCCTGGTAGCCTAGAAGCTCCCCCAGCTGGCTTCTAGGCCGATTTCCTGGGTTCCAGGGCTCTCCCGAGGGTGCTCCGGCTCCCACCGCCATACTAAACTATTCAGGAATAAAGACACTTGGTTTTTATAAAAAACAGAACAAAACCAAACACGCCGTCTGCTTTAGTATGTTCGGGGGTAGACAGAAGTACACAGGGGACAGAACGCGGGAGCCCCGGGTTCCAGACCGGCTCGCGTCCTCCGCTTTGAGCCGCGTGGCTCTGCCCGCTAGGTGCATCGGCGGCTTAGAGCCCCAGCGGGATCCTCTTCCCGGGTTCACAGGCGTTCCGCCGGTGCTCGCGAGGAGGCACGGAGCGCTGCCTCTGGTCACGTGACCGCCGCTCACCTTGGGCGTTCCCCCTCTCCGTGGCGGAGGTGGGGCCTCGGGCTGGGATTGGCTGGGCCTCGGGGCGCGACCCGCAGCAGAGCTTCGGCTTATCGCGACAGACGCTGCTACCAGGCCGGCTCAAACACACGGGACTAGGGGTAGAGAGGGAGCCGCTGATGCAGAAGAGGGCGGAGCAAGGGTCGCCTTTCTACAGCCCTTCTTCTTCTTCTTTTTTTTTTGCATTGATGAAGTTGCCTAGCCGTACTTTAGACAGGTTTCCTCCAGTCCGACACATGAGGAAACTGAGGCCCAGAAGTGGGAGGTGTTGCCATCTGCTGGGCCACGCAGCCTGCTAAGGCGAGGCCAGGGACCAAGACATCGGGGTCTGCGCTCCCAGGCCCTCTTGGGTCAGTGGACGTGGGGAGCAAGGGCCCTACTGCGTTCTTTGCACCCCACTGCACCCCCTGCCGCTGCAGGAGGCTCCCTGGAGGCGGAGCTCGGGACAGAGAGGAGGAGCCAGGGCAGCTTCAGGGCGCGGGAACACAATCTTACAGGATAAGAGCCAGAACCCGGGAGCAATCCCTGCAGACCGGCAGGCAGAAAGCTCTGGGAGCGACCTCATGGAAGAGAAGCAGATCCTATGCGTGGGGCTAGTGGTACTGGACATCATCAGTGTGGTGGACAAGTACCCGGAGGAAGACACGGACCGCAGGTAGGGGCACCCGGGCCCCCCGAGGACCCCAGGAGCCGTTGCAGTCCCGCGTTTGTGCCTGGCGTTCAAGATTACAGGTCTGGGGCAGTGGAGTCTAGCCTCGGAAACCGGTGCCCCTTGCCCTGTGTCTGGGACCTGGGGAAAAGAATTGAGTCCTTTAGTAGTCAGACCCAGGCTTCGAATAGCATTGTGTTCGCCAATTCCCATTTCAACCCTGGGACTTCGTTAGGCATGATTATCCCTATTTTACCCATAAGCGAGTACACTCTGAGAGAGGAAGTGATTTATCCGAAAGAGCACACCTAGTTCGCGCAGGACCCATTTGTTTGTTTTTTAACAGCAAGACTTTTGCCCTTGTCTCTTACCAGCATTTACTTCTAATTTATTTACCACATATATACTTCTTCTATTTCCTTTTTAAAAATTGAGGTAGCTTACAATAAGAAGTGTGTATGGTTAGTTAGATTGGGTAAGAACATTTAAAGCCATGGTATTTGAGCTTCACTTATAGCTCAGGGCTTGCAGACCCTGGGGGAACCTTCACGGTGCTGTGGGTTATGGATAGAGCTGGTTCATGTGCCAAGACAGACTTTTCCCTGGTGTTAAATTCCAAAAGGAGTATACCGGAAGTCCTTTTTACGAAAGTCAGTTGGCAACATAGTGGAAAACATCCATCTCAGTTGTCTGGTGGAAGCTGAAGAACCATTTGTTGGTTCTTATATTTACTCTTGATAAGAACCACACCGTTGCACTGTAATCCCAAGGAAGCATTTCTGTGGGCAGAATACAGGGCCTTCTCCTGGGGAAGTCCAATGTTTAGAATACTGAGGAGAGTTGCTTCTTGGCTATCCGTTGTCTCAGTCAAAAACTGGATAAAAGGCCAGTTCGAGGCTGAGCTCAGCAAGACATTGCCGTGCTGACAGCCATGGGGCCAAGGGGGGACCAGGCATTGCTCAGGCTTTGGCTCCATCCAGCGCTGTCACGCATCACCACACTTTCCTCGCAGTAGCCCATGGGAAGTGTGTAAAGATAAGTGAAATCCCGTCTTTATAGATGCGGAAGGTGTGGAGAAATTAAATGATTTCTGTAAGGCTGTGTGGTTCATGCATGGTAGAGAGGTCATCAGAGCCCAACCCTCCCAGCTCCAAGTCTCATGCTCCACCATCTCTCATGCTCCCTTTCCATCGCTGCCCGTCTCGTGGAGTTGATCCTTTGCTTCGGGCTACTTTGTTTGTCAGAGGTTAGAGCTTCCTACTAGGGGTGCAGGGCAGTGGGGGGAGAGGCACAAGGGTGTGCCTACCCACCAAGATCAAGACAGCCCTAGGACAGGGTGCACAGCGAGGAGTTAGGCTTCCTCTCAGGAGAACAGTGCACACCCCTGGGCCACAGGTCCTCCCAGGACTGTGACGGGCCTGAGGAAGGCCCGGAGTGCCTCTTTTCTACTAGATCTAGAGTCTCATGGAGGCTAGGACGGGGCAGATCCTGCCACCCTGCCTGGGACCGCTTCTGAAGGCAGGCATGAAGCGAGGTGCCTCTCTGAAGAGACCTTGCCCATGCTCTCCATGCCCCTGCCCTGCAGGGTGGGCCTTCCGCTCCCCCAGACCCAGGGCTCTGCTCCTCTGCAGAGCACCGTGGTTGTCCGTAGGGCCCCTCTCGCGTGCTCCCATCGCACTCAGCTCAGCTCCTAGATTCTGTTGTGCGTTCCAGGTGAACAAGCCTGAGGGTGGAACGCAGTCCTTCCCAGCCATCTCAGCCCCACTTGTCCCAGGCTCTCTGTGCTCCACAGGCAGCTGGGGACTCTCAGGAGCTGCCACCAGGTGCTCGGCCAGACCCCTGAGGAATGACCTACCTCCCGGAGTCCAGGCTGAGGAGAGCCTTCCAGAAAGCATTTTCATGTCCAGCAGGGCCTCTATGCAGATAAAGTTCAATATCGGTGTGGCTTTGAGGGGTTTCCACGGAGTAAAACTGTATATACTCTTTCTTTGAAACCTCATCCAAGCTGGGGCCTGACTACTTTCCATTAAAAAATACAGAGTACCTGGCAGTGGTTTGGCAGTCAGGAAAACTGGATTCTCACATCGGCTTTGTCATGCACTATTGGTGTGATTTTGAGCAAGTCAGATCCCCCTACGCTCCTCTCTGCGTGGAAATTTCTCTAAAGCTCATAGCTTTGGGAACGTCTGACCCTTTACAAATTAGTATCTTTCTTTCTAATGTGATCATGGCCCCCTTTTTCCCAAGACTGAAGGGAAGTTCAGGGTTGAGTTTCGTGTACAAATAAACCTTTGCCTAAAAATTGTTGCATTTATTTCCCTTAATTAGCAAGTCTTTGGTACGTGTTCCTCTTACTGTGACAGGACCACAGTTGTTATTATTCTGGAGCTGGGAGAGTAGAAATGCAGCCCGCGCTGCGCCCTTCACTGTTTGATTGGCGTGCAAATGAGAAACCACTCAAGGGTTTCAAGGGTTTTGACTATGTATGCATAAGCTATCATTTTTGTTGTTGATGATGACAGTGAAGTCAAACAGATGTATTTTGAATTATTTTCCTCTTGTTAGGCTTTCAGTAAAGATGGAGGGAAAAAGAGGTAACTATGTGAGGTGATAGATGTGTCAATTAACCTTATTGTGGTAAAGATTTCACGATACGTATGTATTTCAAATCACGTGTGCTTCTTCAACTTACAAAATGTTATATGTCAACTATATTTCAATAAAGCTGGAAAAAGGGAAACCAGGAAACGAAAAGGATGGAGGAAAAACTGATCTTCACCCAATAATCTTTTCAACTTTTGACATCGTGAAAGTTAGCTCCCCTCCACTGGCATGATCACAAAATCCGGGTTCACCTGTCTTACTCAGTTTACCCTGACTTATTACTGAAGCCACTCTCCTGACACAGGAGCAGGTAGTAGATTTGATACCTTTGGCACTTGGAGTTATCCAGCTCTCAAGGGGAGGCTGAAGGCACAACAGGTCTGCCTTGGGGAGGGGTGGGCCATTGACATTGAGGAGCTAACCCATAGGGAGTGAAACCCTCACATTGTGGTGAACCTGACTGAGCGGTTTCCTGATGTCATAAGAATAGGTGGAAGATAGAAATTAATCACTGTGAACTTGAATTTAACCCAGGCTGGGGAGACAGACCTGGTCTTCAGCCAAACCACTACCCTTTGTTGAGCCTTAGCTGCCCGTCTAGAAAATGAGAAGACTGGCCTGGATGCCTTTGGAGGGAGTTCTCCCAGCTTTTACATTCTGTGGGCCCTACCCAGGGCACTGTGGTCGGCTGTGATTATCCCAGGATGAGCCTGCTGGAGCTGCAGGGACGCTCCTTGTGTTTTACAGGTGCTTGTCGCAGAGGTGGCAGCGCGGAGGCAATGCGTCTAACTCCTGCACCGTTCTCTCCCTGCTTGGAGCCCCCTGCGCCTTCATGGGCTCGCTGGCCCCGGGCCACGCTGCTGAGTGAGTTGAGGAGGGAGCTGGGGAGGCCTGCCTGCAGGGTGGGGGAATGAGGCATTCTTAACCCTGGATGAGTGAGCTGTAAGAAATGGTTTGTGGCCACCAGAAATGGGTGGAAGGGGACGAAGTGGAGCACCAGCATCCCAGAACCTCCCTGGTGTGGCTTATCTGCTCCTCAGATGCTAACGCTGTTCCTGTTAAAGGTTTCATTTCCACAGCCTGGTTCCTTGGCTACTCTCTGGTGTCTGCTTCAGCTCCCCACCTTGTCTTTCCTTGCTTCCAACAGACTGCAGTGGATGTGACTTTGTCCTTCTTAACTCCCTCATCCTGGCTATGCTTGAGGCAGAAGCAGTTAGGGACATGTACCCATCCTCCCTCAGGGATGTTTGGCATCCATGGTCCAAAGGTCCAGGCTTATAGTTACTTTCCCAGGTGATGGGGCAGGGCCAGTGCTCATGTCCCCATTGCTCCCTGAAGCAGCAAGAGCACCCTGGCCAAGGATACCCTGAAGCCACATGCTAAAGCTGGGCCCAGACCCATGCCTCCAGCTCATTGGCTGTGAAGCTGCAGCCCATAAGGAACCCACATGCTGTGCATGCCGGCTGCTTCAGCGCCGCAAGAATTCTTTGACCCCTGGCCCTGCTGACTCAGCAAGCACTTATCAGACCCACACTTTGCCCACTGTGGGCACTGGGGCGGGTTCCAGGTTGCTGGACTGTGAAGCACAGCCCTTTGAACCCTGGCTTAGGGGGCCTGCTGCCAGAGCCCAGCCTCCCGAGCCACAGCCGGGCTCCCTTCCTCGATGAACTGGCAGGAAGCAAGTTGGGGCGAAAGCCTGCCCATGAGGTGGGACAGAGGAACCCGGAGCCAACAGCTGGTCACTTGCTAACCCTCTTCAGCAACTGCCTTCCCTCCCAGCTAGAGGCAAGACGGGCTCTTACTTAGGGTAGTGGACCCACCTTTATGTAGCAGTCATGCTGATGGGTGGGCCATTCTAAATTGTCCCAACGTGTTCAACGAATATTTAATGAGCACCTACCATGTGCCAGGCACTGTGGGTACAAGAAGTTATTTGGCAAACCAAACTACATTTTCTATGCTGTGGGAAAGCTACTATTTAAAGGATCCTTGAGGTGTAAGACAAGGACCGACGTCCTGACTTTGTGTCTATCACATGCTGTTGTGTTGGCTCCAACTCCTGGTAACCCCAGGGATGGGTGATGTCCACAGTGTCCTGTTCTCACCAGCCCTGCTCGGCTCCTGTGGCTTCTTCTGTGGAGTCAGTCCTTCTCATATTTGGTCTTCCCCTTTTCCTGCTGCCTCCCATTTCCCCAGCATTATTATCTTTTCAGCTTTACACAAATCTGTATTGTCCAGCCCTGGTGTTGCCATAAATGGGGTCCGCCATAGTGAGAAAAGCCAGGATGGTAGCTGGACGGTCAGCGTAAGGCCAGGTCTTGGGCACAGGACACTGATTTTCCAGAGAGAGCCCAGAAGGGTAGGGCTGGCCTCCTTGTTCTCCTGCTGGTACAGTATCCCTGAGGGGCTGCCCCCCGACTCACCCTGGCTGGAGGGGATTCTGGGCGAGAGTTCTGGACCAGGCCCATACCGAGGGGCATCAGGCACTGGGAGTCCGTTCACTGCCTGGGAGGGTCCGCCTTGCTGCCAGAGGAGAGGGCAGTGAGCGGCGCACTGAGGCAGCACCGCTTCCTGGCCAGGCATAGTCGAGGCAGCTAGAGAATGAGGGGACTCACTGTGGGACTGGAAGGGACTTTGGAGAGCAGGGTGCCCTGGGGATGAGTGTGCAGAGGGCAACCGGTGGCAAAGTATCACCTTGGTAATTATTAATTCTGCCTGGGCTTTGCATGAAACAGGCCACAGTACCCTCACCTGTTTGTTTCAAACAAGGCACATGCTGCCCGCCCCAGACCTACCTGGGTCAGCTTTATGAACGTAAGCACGGCCTCCCAGCTTGAGTCAAAGTGAAGGACAGTGTCAAGGTTCAAGTTTGCGTCCTGTCAGGACCAAAAGGAATGCCCCTTAGTGTTTTTCTTACTGAGCTCCAGCCAATGCATTCCTGCCCTCCCGCGCCTCCTTGCGCAGCCTGTGACAGCTGGTGATTTCTAGTTCCTTCCTAGCCCCCTCTGCTTGCAACCTGGGTCCTTAGTGGCCCTGCCAGCTACCTTCCAGCCCCTAAACCTTGTCAACTGCACGTCCCTCGGGTCACTCCGCTCGGCAGCTTTGTCCTGGATGACTTCCGCCGCTATTCCGTGGACCTACGCTACATGGTCTTTCAGACCACAGGCTCCATCTCCGTCTCCACAGTCGTCATCAGCGAGGCCAGTGGTAGCCGCACCATCATACACGCCTACAGGTTTGTACACCTGTGCGCAACTTGCCAGCTGCCGCCGCCATCACCGAACTCTCAGAACAGGACCTTCTCTTGGAAGAGGGACGCTCAGCACCCCTGTGCTCCAGCACCCTCCCCCACCCCTGCGGAAGATTCAGGCCGCTTGTAGGCTCTAATCTGTGTCTCCTTGCCCTTCCCTTGGCTCGGGCTCCACCCCAAGTTTCCTGGTGGCTGACTTCAGGCAGCGGGGTGTGGACGTGTCTCAGGTGGCCTGGCAGAGCAGGGGAGAGACCCCGTGCTCTTGCTGCATCGTCAACAACTCCAATGGCTCCCGTACCATTGTGCTCTATGACACGTAAGGCCCCCTGGCCTCGCCCTACCACACCCACCAATCAATTCCTTCCATTGCCACGGGGAGGGGGGCAGGGGGGCATCCCAGTTGCCCACCCTCTGTGGCCTCTCTGTTTACCAGAAATTGTCCCTATGGGCAACTAACTACTGTGATTTGTGAATTGTTTTCAATTGGGGGAGGAATAAGGTGGGGATGGGAAGGGCTTTGCTCTGCCTGGCAACTTGGCCTTGGTCAACACCAAGGATGGGCAGACATGCTTATATGTAATGTAATTTATGGTGTGATTCCTCCATAATTAGTCAATCGGCAGCCCGGGTTTGGGTTTGGGGAAATTGTTCTGAGGCTAGAGGGACGGGAGATGTGATTCAAACCATCTTAAGCCCTGATGGGGAACCAGTGGGATTTCCAGGGTCAGCCTCAGAGGTGCCAGCCTGCAGCATGGCACCAAGGAGCTGGGGTTTGGGTGTTCAAAAAAGATGAGGTCCTGTCACGTTCCCAGCATAATGAAGCCAGACCACACACTGCACACCATTTGCAGCCATCAGTGAACAGGAACATTGGGTCAGCGGATTACGACCATTGGGTGTAATGCTAAACAATGGGGGGGGATTCCTATAGGGTCCCAGGTACTGGGGGGAGGCCCTGTGGGCTCAGATGCTTCACATCTCCTGATTCCCTCCTGAAGAATCTCAGAGGCTTAGTTTACTGAGAATCTAGTATGTGTCAGGAACTATGTTAGTGCTGAGGTGGCCCAAACTCGGCTGCCCCGGGGTTCGGGCTCTCCCTACTGCCCAGTATGACCACTCGATCTGAGGGAGGGGGCAGCCATCCTAGGACAAGCTTTATGGCCAGTGGTCCCTGGGCTCCGTGTGTCCTGATGAGCGAGTGAGTGGGCATCCGTGCTAGTGGCAACACTCACATTGGGTAATCCTAGCCACCTGCCCATTAAGCGACAATCTGTAGCAACTTCCATCAAGGACACAACGTGGATATTCACAGGAAGGGAGGCAGGGGGCTCTGGGGAGATCTTCGAGGATCTGTTTACTGCCTACCGGCCTCAGTTCAGGCATAGCCACACACATATTAACTGCAGCAGGCCTGCGAGGCTGGGGGTTGGGCCCCACTTACCGATGGGGAAGTGTCTTCGGAAAGGCCCAGGTCACACAGCTGGTTAAGTGGACAAAGGATTCAACTCTGCAATACAGAGAGGACATCGGCTGTGTGTAGGTCTCTGGCCAAGGAGGGTCAAGGCGGACCTTTGTGGGGTGTCCGTACATAACTTAGCCAAATATTAACTCATCCTCAAATGCTAAACTTAACCTCATGGTTGCACCACATAGCTGCCAAACCTGGACGTTGGTGCTGTCACAGCTGTGGTGCCAGAAGTGAGTGGGACCACACCTGAGCTCCAGGCAAAGTAACCATGGCCTTTGTAGTTTCCTGGGGCACCGCTGGGAGCTGTGTGTGCAGCTGGCAAGGGGAATCCTGGGAACTGTAGTCCTTGGTGTTCTCAGGGCCTCTGGGAGATATGGTCTCCAAGAAACAGAAAACTGGCTTCTTGACAGGTACTGTTTGCCCTTAGAGAATGTCACAGCCTCAAACATGGGAAGGGGCACCCTAGCAAAGTGCCTCCAGTCCCCTGTCTGGGTGGAGCTGAGTGGGGCAAGGAGTAGTTATGAGATTAGCTTGGGACAGAGTCTGTCCCAGAGCCGAGGCTCAGAAGCCTGTGCTGTAGGTCCTGCTGTGCTTGTCAGGCCCGGGCATAAAGACCCCAGTGGCCTGTTGGGGATCCTGCTCCTGGCCAACCTCCCCATGCCACTTCTCTGTCCTTTCCATCTTGTGTCTTAGGAACCTGCCGGATGTCTCTGCTATGGACTTTGAGAAGGTTGATCTGACTCGGTTCAAGTGGATCCACATTGAGGCAAGCCCTGCCCTGCATTTCAAAGGGCTCAACCCGACAGGCTCTCCTCATGTTTGCCTCCTTCTTGGTTTCTTTGAACCATGAAGTGCCTTAGTGATCAGTAAATATGACCCTCCTTATCCCCTTTCCATCCTACTTTATGTTTTAGGTAGGAAACTAAGGCCCACAAAGGTTGGGTGACTTACTCAAGATCACAAAGCAGGAGGTAGGCGCCCGAAGCAGATGCAGACACCAGGCAAAGTCCTGTGCTTTCCATGTTATGGGCTGCCCTCCCCCTGCACTGTGGCAGGGGCCTGGCAGCCGGAGGCCCATCGCATCACCTCTGGGAGGCAGGAAGGGGAGGGCCCAACCCAGCTCCCAAATACAGAGAACTAGAATCTCCATCGCAAGAGAACTACTGCAGTCCAGGAGGGAGAAAATCCCCAGGAGTCCTGAGTTCTAATCCTAGCCCTGTCATTTAACTTATTGTAGGTCTTTAGGAAAGTCTCTTTTTTATTCTTCGGTCTCCTCATCTGTGAAATGGGAGGGCTGGTCGATAAGGTCTCTAAGGCCCATGGTAGCTCTAGAATTTTGAGATCAAGGATGAGGTTCCAGCCCAGCCTCCCGCAACCCCCTGACCCCCTCACTCAGAGTTTCGGCAGGGAGGGAAGAACAAGCCAGACTGGCTGGGCACATCCCACCTGGTCCTGAACTACCCTGCCCTGCCTTGCCCAGGGCCGGAATGCATCGGAGCAAGTGAAGATGCTGCAGCGGATAGACCAGCACAATGCCAGGCAGTCCCCGGGGCAGAAGATCCGGGTGTCCGTGGAGGTGGAGAAGCCCCGAGAGGAGCTGTTCCAGCTGTTTGGCTATGGAGATGTGGTGAGCGTCCCGTGCAGCCTCTCCTTGCCACATCCAGCTACTTTGGTTCTTAAAAGGAGCCCGAGGCGCGCCCAGATGGCTAGCTACTCATGGCGTGGCGGTGTTAGCGGGGGCAGGGGGGAGGGTGGGCAAAGAAAAGAGGCCAACCTCAGCTTTGGGCTCTGGTCCAACCTTTGACAGTGGCCGAGGAGAATTTCTCTGCCCCAGTGGGTGCATAGGCATGAGGGTAGGCAGCCAAATGGCTTGGACATGGCAATCCTTTGTGGAAGCACCACCTCCCTGGGCCTCCTCAGTCCTTCTCTCTGTCTGCTGAGGGGATGGGACTGTTCTCTGAGTTGTCCTTTGACTCTGGGATAGGTGACAGATGGTGGGAGCCACTAGTGGGTGAGGGAGGATAGGAAGGGGAATCGCACAAGGTGAATTTGAGCAGAGCAGGATCTAAGTGGAATCTGGTTCACAATCTTAGCATCATTGCAGAGGCTGGTTGGTCCACAACCTTGGCTGCAGGTTAAAAAGATATCAATGCCTAAGCCCCACCCTCAACTGTTATTTGGTAGGGGTGGAGCCCGGGCTGAAGTATTTTTCAAGGAAACTGTCTCTGGCAATTCTACTGTGTAGTTGGTGTTGAGGGAGCTTTTGAGCCCCTACCGCTTTGTTTTTTAGTAGAAGAAACCAGACCTAGAGGGCATAGTTGTATGAGGAAAACAAACTAAACAAAAGCAAAAATGCTCCCGAGAGTTGGCAGTTAAACTGGTAGATTTCACCCCAAGATGGCGCTCAAGGTTCTCTTTGGCTTTTCAGTTGGAAGGAAATTCATGGATCCTAGAACAAATACACCAGGGCGTGTGTGTCACAATTTACAGGGCAGTATTCTGGCATATCTTGAGCAAGTATGACAACGTGTTCCTGTGAGGCAGTGAAATACTATCTAGGGGATTGGGGTGGCCATGTTGTAGGAGCAGGGTTATAATACGGGGGGCAATGCTATGCTGCTGGTGGTGAGTGGCTGAGCTCAGACTAGAGTTAGGGTGAGCGTCAGCCTCCCTCCCACTGTCCACAGGTGTTTGTCAGCAAAGACGTGGCCAAGCACTTGGGGTTCCGGTCAGCAGTGGAGACCCTGAGGGGCCTGTACAATCGAGTGAGGAAAGGGTGAGCTGGGGAACTCCAGGAAGAATAGGTGTGGGAACTGGGTGAGCCTGCGCCCCAGGGCCTGCCTTGGGGAGAGGGAGTGAGCCTGGGACCCGGAGTGGGCTTGCACCCAGCTGAGTGGACGGGTCTTGCAGGGCTACCCTGGTCTGTGCCTGGGCTGAGGAGGGCGCTGATGCCCTGGGCCCTGATGGACAGCTGCTCCACTCGGATGCCTTCCCGCCCCCCCGGGTGGTGGATACCCTGGGAGCCGGAGACACCTTCAATGCCTCGGTCATCTTCAGCCTGTCCCAGGGTGAGTACCCCAGCAGGAGGCACAAGGCTGGGGCCTGGCCCGTTGCAGAAGGCCAGGCCGATCCAGCTCCTTGTCCCTCTCTCCAGGAAAGAGCATGCAGGAGGCCCTGAGGTTTGGCTGCCAGGTGGCTGGCAAGAAGTGTGGCCTGCAGGGCTTCGATGGCATTGTGTGAGTGCCCTCTGGCAGGAGGCGCCAGCCCGCACCCCGACCTGGGGCCAGTATTACTAGCTGCCATTGCCTCCTCCCTCCCATCCAGCCTGACATGCGGGCAGCCCTGCTGCGGGCAGATGCAGGCCATGGGAGGGCTCCGCCTGTGTCCCGGCGTCTCACACTGCAGAGCCACAGAGCAAATAAATCTCCTTCCCCAGAGCCTGCTTCCCTCTGGCAGTCTGTTTGTCCTTGATGTCCAAACTGCTCTGGCTGGGGCTTCTGGAGGCTTTGATACTACCGTCCTTCCCCCTTTTTTCCATTCCCCCATTCACCTCTCTGCCCAAGCCCGAACGAGGGGCTGCCTAGGCGAGAGCGGCAGAAACACCCCAGGCTTGCCACCAGCGATGCTTGTGGGGGGGGCTGGTTCACGGATTTGTAGTGACAGAGCTTTCCTGGCGAGGGAGGACACTAAACTCCTTGTGCCCCCCTGGGAACCTTCCAAATAACCATAAATCATGAGAAAAGCTCCTCTGGGTCCCTGTGCTGTCACAAGACTCCAGTTCCGTGGCCCCAGGAGTGGCTCAGGCTGAACCAACTTGACAGGCCAGCAGGCAGGGAGCCTACTCTGTGGTTTGGTGGGGCCTTTGCAGCCCAGAAATAGCTTCCCAGTGACCGCTCCAAAGCCTGAAAGCTCCACGCTTGGAGCCACCTTGTAGTTAAGGCGGTGCCACAGCCACGAATGTGACCCAGGATACAGAATGTTGCTGTCCCAGGGGGAGACCAGAACTGAGGCCATAGGGGTGTGTGAGTCCTGCCCCGACTGAATTCAGATCTGCCTCCCAAATAGCTGTCACCTTGAGTGCATTATTGAACTCAGTCTTCCTCAATTTCTTCAGCTGTCAAATGGAGCTAATTCTGTCGGGTCATAGAATTATTGTGAGGATAAAATCACACATATAAAATGCCCAGTAAAATGCTGGTGTGTACTAGGCTGGTGTTAATGTTATGGGGCGGGGGAGATACAGGGTGATAGGGGAAGATCTGCCCTGGGCTGCAGGTGGGGGGCACTGGGTGTCTGAACAGCAGGTGAGGGGAGCACAGGAGTGTTTGGGCCCCAGGGAGACAGGAAGAGGCTGAGCTCTCTTGCAGGGTTGTCTACGGCTGGCTGTGGCTTATGGCTCTACCCTGCTGTGTCTCGGCACCAGCTGGGAACACTGGGAGAGCTGAATCCCTGCTCCCCAAGAGGCCTGTCCAGCACCCCACCCCCTGCACCCCTGAGGCCAGGCTGGACCAGTAGACAGATGGACCAGGGGGATAAGTTTATTCAGTCTTTTATTGGTTGCCTGGGCCCTAAAGCTGCCCCTCAACTTAGGGCCTCCATGAGCTGCACAGAAAGACCGGCCACTTAATAGGACCAGGAAGGGGACACGGAGGGGTCCTTGTCCCAACATACACAACCCACCCTTCGGAGCTTATGTTCTGGCACTGAGAGCCCTAGGACTACAAACCTATATTCTCAAGGTTTATATCTCATCATTCTCCAGTTGAATAGCATGAACCTCAAACTCATTTGGGATGTTCTTAGACTCCAGTGTTTTTCCTGGAAGCTCTTCTGCTTCCTTTCCAGTGTCCCTGGCTTCTGCCTGTCCCCCAGCTTCTTCTCTGGGACCCAGGGCTTCCTGTGCTTCTTGTCTTGACGGGCTTTTAGCTAACAGGGACTGTCTGCCCAAATCTTGGGGTTCCAGAGGCTCTTTGTGCTCCGCGGGCCTCGGGGCCTCCCCTGGGAAGCTGATGAGCTCTGTCGGTGTCATGAGTCCATCCCTGTTCAGGTCCTGGGTCTCGAGCACCTCGTCCACTAACAGGATCACCTGTGGAAGCACACAGTTGCTGTGGGGTCTACAGTGGCCAGAGGTGTTTCCCGGAAACCTGACCCTCCCAACACCCCCTCGCCCCCACCAGTGTAATGCAGAGTCTGAGCATTCCTGGGTATTCACCAAAAGAGTCAAAAGAGTCAGGATGAAAAAGACCAAGGCCCCAGGGACCTGGGTCTCCTTCATGGGAAAAGGGTCCCCATCCAGCAGAACTTACTGGGTTGGTGGTAGGAGAGTCAGCAGCTCCAGGGACCAGAGCTGCTGTCAACATGGACAAGAGCTCCAGGCCATCTAGCTGTCCACTCTGGTCATAGTCATGGAGGGCAAAGAGGTAGAACAGAACTGAGGAAAAGAAGCCGGATCAGAAGAGGCGTCAGAGGGGGAGGGGAGGAGGCGGGAGGCAGCAGGGTGGCCCGAGGTCAGTCCCGGCTCTGGCTGCCCTGAGCCGCCCGTCCACTGGCCCCAGCAGCCCAGCCCCTCACCCTGCTCCCGGTTCATGTGCTCCGGGTCCTCTTCCATCCTCTTTAGTCCCTTTAGGTAGCTCTGTAGAAGCCTGACAGAGAAGTGGAAAGTCAGCCCCCAAGAGGCCAGTCCGCAGCCTCAAGCCTAATTCTCAGGCCCCCAGCCCAGCCTACTTACCGGAGCTGCTCCTGGCCTGGCTGGAAGGGGTTGGGTAAGGGCCGCTGCTGCATCTCAGGGTCCAGCCTGGAGCAGGGAGGGGAGGACCAGACTCACAGAGAGCCTCCCTGGGGACCCAGCTTACCAGCCTTCCACCCCAAACTCCTGGCAGAGTTCTCTCTCCCAGACCCTTGTCGGGGGCAGGGAGCCTCCTCAGAAACAGAACCGTACTTCCTCATATTCTGTGTTTGCAGATTCCTAACTGAGCAGTAAGTAAACCCCCCCATAAAACATCCAGTTAGATAGAGGCCAGATGAGGCCCCACGTATAGGTACAAGTTGGAGACCCAAGGAAAACAGTACAGTCAGGGGCAGGACGACACAGAGTGTGGCAACAGTTCAACGAAGAGCATGCTGGGGCCAAGGGGCAGGTGTCTGGCTGAGCTCAGTGGCACCGCCCACTTGACAGGGAGCCAGTTTACACCACAACGCAAACTGGACTCTTCCTCCGAGCCGAGGGCATGTATGTTGGTTTTGGAGTTTCAGTCTGCTCAGGGTCCCTTTGTTAGTCTTTAAAGCTCCAGATTTGCTCTCAGCGCTGGGCGGGGCTGCCTGTTTGCCCAAGTCGGTCCAGACCTGTGATGCCAGCGAGCTGGCAAAAGCTGCTGCAGCACCTTTGGTCACTGCTGCCAGCCCTTGCCATTCCCGTGTCTGTCCCCCGCCCCCCCGCCCAGCATGTACACCACACAGGTACTGAAAGGCAGTCAAAGGAAGTGGAGATGACGTGCTAATGACCTCTGTTTCTTCAGAGCCCCCACGCTCAGGTCTTGATCAGAGGATGGCAGCCCTTTCCCTGGCCCGTAGCTTCTCCTCTGTGCCTCACACTGCACTGGGACTGAGCCCCAAATGCGTCCAGCAGACACCTACTGCATGCCCACTTCGTGTAGGGCCCTCTGGCAGGCTCATGGCAGAGAAGTGGAGGGGCAGGTAGGGATAGAGAGGTTAGGGAGCGTATACCCCAGCCTGCCTCCCGGAGGGGCCCAGCACAGCCTCAGATTCTCCAAAGGCCCTCCTTGCTCCCTGCCCACGGCCCTGACCTCTGAGTGCCCTTACCTCGTGGTTCCATCCTTGGGAGCAGCCCGACTCAGGGGCAGCAGCAGCAGCACTAACATTCTCACTGTCAAAGGTAACATCCTTCCTGGGACTGGAACAGATAACATCTTTCCTAGGAGCAGAGTTAGGGAGTCAGGGGGGCGGTGTCTGCCACAGAGTGGGGATCGGTGGGTTACACAGGCGCGTCCTCTCTCTCTGCCTCCACCCACAGCAGAGGAGACATAACACAGGGACATCAGTGGTCCCCCGTGGAGCTCTGCTCAAAATAAATTCTACTACAGATCCAGTGTGTGAAGTGCACAGAGACCTCTGATGGAAGTGGCGCTGTGGGCAGGAGCCCCTCCCCACACCCCGTTCCTCTCGCCCCACAGCCCCGAGGTGCTCAGGGGAGTGTAGGTTCAGTACGTCTGATCCAGGGCGGTCCACTCATTTTACAGATGGAAGCTAGCTCAGAGAGGTTAAGAAAAAGACCACATTACAAGCACAGAGAGTCACAAAAAGACCAGGACTTAAAAACAAAGAGGTAGATTGTTAGTATTTATTAAAATCTCACCGAAGAACAAATCAAAAGAGGCTTGGACTCCCTGAAATAGGTCTAAACTCAGGAAGGGGATTGAAAACACAATAAACCAGGGTCAAATCAACAGTGGCCCAGGAACTGCTATTTACTAAGTGCAAATAGGAAATCAGATCCCAATATAAAGGAAAAAACAAAAATTTCCCTTTAGACCTACCTTGTGTAGGCCCACTGGCAACACAGTCACTTGACTATATGAAAACAGTCAAATAGAGGGAGGCTCAGTCGAAAACACAGAGCGTGAAGATTTCTGATTATTCCCGGTGTGTGTACATACCACGGGAGCTCCGGAGGAAGCAGACTCCCGCCCATCTCTAGTAGACAAGTCACTGGGGTGCTGGGCCTGGGCAGAGGATGAGGAGCCCTCTGACACGGCACCCTCCATGCTGGCTAGCACTGAATTTTCCTGGGGGAAGGTCCGTAACTTTCCACAGATTCTCAAAGGCTTCCGCGTTCCTGACAATGTTCAGGGCCACTGTGAGGGTGGACAGCAGTGGCTGAAGGGATGCAGAAGAGCAGCAAGCATCTGGCTGACAGGAAGATACATGTGGGAACCTGGCTGTCCCTGTGGCGGCAGAGCTGCCCTGAGGAGGCAGCAGAAAATACGGAAGTCCTCTTGAAGGTGAAGCTACCAAGAGTCCTAGAAACTGTTTTCAGTTTTCTGCGCACGCATTGACCCCAAAGGATATAGTGAGTCTACACAGTAGGTCCACAATCCCCAGAGGCTAAATGGGTGCTGAAGCCACAGCTGCCCCAAAGGTGTTCACAGGCATTTGGCTGGTAACATAGGTCCTTGTGCTTTAGTTGTAGCACCCAGCAGAGAAGGCAAGGTCTGCAGTCCAGACAAGGGGGGCCACTGGAGCTGAGATCTCCATAATAACTGGGGACCCTCGCAGGGCCCACCACAGTGGACACACTTCAGTAAAAGAGGGGACTAGAAAAACACCCAGGCCTGCAGATCTGGGAGTATGCTAGTAAACGTCCCAGTGGAAGTAACTGCAGAGCTGGATAAAAATAGAAAGTATCTTTTCAAATGCAATGAACTGGCAAGAAAAGAAGAAATTTTCAGTACAAACGCACAGTGAAACCAGTAATCCCAAGGAAAAGTCAGCTTGAAGTCAGCTTTTGCTTGAGAGTAACTGGCAAACCAAACTCCAGTGCACGTGGAGCTCTCAGTCCGAGTGCTTTGTGCAACAGAGGAGACGGGAGAGAAAGCCTGGACGCAAGCAGCGTGAGGAGACTAATAGGTTACCTACGTAAAGCTGGGATTCAAACAGCTCAAATTTCAATCTAAGGGTGAACAAAAAGTAAATTTGCCCCGAAGAAGGGCAACACAAAGTCATGCTCGTTTTGACTTTGGTGCTGGGCAGAAAGGAGAAAAATATCTTCCCTGAGAATTTGTAATAAGCCTGCTCTGATGAGGGTGCGAGGCCAAGTTAACGCTACTTCTGTGATTCAAGAACCTAGAGCAGGTCATTTATTTTGAAGTGGTACCTGGTTGACAGTAGCCCCAGCTGACTGACAAGAAAATGTACACCTTGTATGAAGGAACACAACTCCAATCCAGGGCTCAAAGAAGTTCCATAGGTAAAGTTTCAAGGAGCATGAGCTCATAAACATACAAGGAAATCAGACACTGTGAGTAAGAACTAAACAAGAGCAGGCAAAACCAGACTTGCAAAGACTAAAGATATTGTAATTATCACACACAGAATATAAAGGATATTTAATATGTTTTAAGAAATTAAAGAGCTTTAAACTATGAGAAAGGAATAAAAGCATAAGAATAGCTAGTAGATTTGATGAACCAAATATAACTTATACAAATATAAAGGAAAGATTGATTTAAAAAATGCAATGAGTGGGTTAAACAGATGATGTGAGAATTAAGGAACTGGAAAATAGATCTGAATAAATTATCCAGAATACAGTTTGTGCGGAACAAAATTTCCTCTACCCTCTAGGTTCTTCTAGCTGATCTAATAATCAAATAGACATGAGACAGACTAGCAAAGGAAAATAACCAAATTTAATATATACAGCCCTGGCTGGTGTGGCTCAGTGGATTGAGCGTCGGCCTGTGAACCAAAAGGTCCCAGGTTCGATTCCCAGTCAGGGCACATGCCTAGGTTGCAGGCCAGGTCCCCAGTTGGGGGCATGCAAGAGGCAACTGTACCTCTCACATATCCATGTTTCTCTCCCTCTCTTTCTCCCTCCCTTCCCCTCTTTCTAAAAATAAATAAAAATCATATATGTGTGTGTGTGTGTGTGTGTGTGTGTGTATATATATATATATATATATATACACACACACACACACACACATACACATCTGTATGGGAACTTCACATACATGAGAGTCAGAGACCCCACACACAAGGAAGGCTCAGGGATAGAAAGGGAGATCAGGCATGTAAGACATTCTGAGCTAGGGAGGAGGTAATACACGTTGGGGGCTTCAAAGGGTCATTGAAGGATAAGAAAAGCAGGTGTTTAGTAATTAGAAGTTTGTCCTGCCCCATAGATAGGTCAAAAGAGGGTATCTCTAATACTCTCCCATTATGAGCAAGGCTCCTAATTCAAATTCTTCAGGTAGTCAAGGGAGGGCAGAAGTTTCTCCTGAGCTGCAGCTAAAGTTACCCTTAGCTCAAAACAACCCAAATACCACCGAAGTAACTAGTTCAAACCTCCACAAGTCCACTGAGTCAAAGACATACAAGATATTTTTTTAAGGTTAAGTGTCATGGAGGTTGGAGGAGATAATAGAGAAAATTGGATAGAAGCAGTATTTGAAGAAATAACAGTTGAGATTTTCCCAGTATGTTGCAAAAACACTGATATTCCAGTCCAGGAAGCCCAACAATCCCAGACATATTAAATAAACAGAAATGCATACCTAGAGCTTTTGTGAAACCAGAGTACACCAAGAAAAAAAGATGGTCTTAAAAGCAGTCAGAAAAGACAAGTCACCTAAAAAAGAAGAGTAATTAGATTGACAGCTGATTTTTCAACAGTAACAGTGATGCCAGAATATAGTTGTATAGTATTTTAATTTGTGTGCGGTGGGGGGTGGGGTGGGGGGTGGGTAGGGGGCAGGGGAATTGCCATTCTAGAATTCTATTCTCAGCAAATTATCTTTCAGGAATTAGGTGAAACAAAAACAATTTTAGATAAACAAATTAGAGGATTTACCACCAACATTCCTTCATTTTAAAAAATTCTAGGAGGAGAGGGGTGTATAAGGGGACTAAATAGTAATGGAACAAATATGGTAAATTTTTAAAAATAGCCCTGGCTGGTGTGGCTCAGTGGATTGAGTGCCAACCTGGAAACCAAAGGGTCGCCAGTTCAATTCCCACTCAGGGCACATGCCTGGGTTGCAGGCCAGGTCCCCAGCAAGGGGCACACAAGAGGCAACCACACATTGATGTTTCTCTCCCTCTCTCTCCCCCTCCCTTCCCCTCTGTCTAAAAATAAATAAATAAAATCTGTAAAAAAATTTTTAAAAAATAAAATTCTTATTGCGAACCCTTAAAAAAGTTCTAAGGGATCCATTTCAGGAAAAAGAAAAATGATCCTATTAGAGTCCCAAACTATGATAATTATGTTAACATATGAGGCAAAAAAAGGTGGACTGCACTACAATATTAGACTACAATAAAATATAAGGTGACTGTGGTTTGGGACGAGAATAGACATACTGATCAACTTTGTTAAATATACATGTAAAATTTCAAGGATAACCACCTAAAAAATATAAATGGAATACATGACCTCAAACCAGCACAGAAGAAAATGAATGGAGTTTTTAGAAAAATCAATTCAAAGGGAGTCATGAAAAGAGAAAAAAACTAAAAAAATAAAATAAAAAGGAAGACAAACAAAAAGCATAAAATAATGTGGTAAAATAGATTCATATATCAGTAATCATAATCAATAGAATTGTATAAACTCATTAGTTAGGAAATAAAGATTATCAAAGTATATAAAACAAAATACAGTTACATGCAATTTTTAAGAGACTTACATAAAAAATAAAGACTCAGAAAGGTTGAAAGCAAAAATAAAAGGAAGGATACATAAAGCAATACTAGACAGAGAAAGCTGGTGTAGCTTTAATGACATTATTAGACTGGAATTTAAGAAGAAAAGTGTAATATAGATAAAAGAGTATCATTTCAAAATGCATAAAAGTTTAATCCCCTTGTATGTATCTACTGTGAGCTTGTATGTATCTAATAACAGCCTCAAAGTATCTGGTATAACACTACAACATCTATTAGAATGGCTAAAATCTAGGACACTGAGAACACCAAATGCTAGCAAGGATGTGGGGAAACAAGAACTCTCATTCTTGCTGGTGGGAATGCAAAATGATACAGCCACTTTGGAAGCCACTTACGCAGTTTTGTACAAAACTAAACATGTTCTTACTGTTTAACCCAGCAATTGTGCTCCTTGGTATTTACCCAAAGAAGTTAAAAACTTATGTCTACACAAAAACCTGCACACAGATATTTATAGCAGTTGTATTCATAATTAGCAAAACTTGGAAGCAACAGAGATGTCCTTCAGTAGGTGGATGGACAAATAAACTGTGGTATATCCAGACTACAGCACATCATTTAGCACTGAACAGAAATGACCTATCAAGCCAAGAAAAGACATGGAAGAACCTTAAATGCATACAACTAAGTGAAAGAGGCCAATATGAAAAGGCTACACACTGTATGATTCTAACTAAAAGATGTTTGGAAAAAGGCAAATCTATGGAGACAGTAAAAAGATCAGTGGTTGCTAGGGGCTGGGGGTAGAAGGGATGAATAGGCAGAGTATAGATTTTTAGGGCAGTGAAAAGACTCCATATGATACTCTAATGATGAATACAGGTCATTTTACATTTGTCCAAGTGCATAGAATACACGACACCAAAGTGGACTCTAAGGTAAACTGTGGACTTTGGATGACTGTGATCAGGATAGGCTTACCAGGTCCTCATGTCCCACTGTGGGGGGATGGCGAAACTGGAGGAAGTCATGCATGCATGGGTGCAGGGAAATCTCTGTGCCTTCCTCTCTATTTTGCTGTGAACCTAGAACTGCTTTGAGGAAAAATAAAGCCTTAAAAAAAAAAACTGGCATAACTACAAGGAGAAAAACCTAATCAGCCAGGAGGGTGGGAGAGTTTAACATATCTCATTCAGTAATTGAAAGATTAAGCCGACTAAAAATTATAACAATGTAGAAGATTGAATAAAACATTCAATAACTCTGAGCTAATGGACAAATAGAGAACCCCACTTCAATCACTTAGCAAATACACCTTCTCAACACATGTGGAATATTTATAAAAACCGACAAGTAGTGTGCCAGAATATGGATGAATGAATATCAAAGAATCAGTCTCACACTGTGTTATATAACTAAAATGCAATTACATTAGAAATCAACAAGAATGGTGTGAAAAATCTCATATACATGGAAATTTAAAAGGCACGCTTCCATGCTTTCTCTTCCCCATTTGTTTACTGAAAAGACCCAGGCCAACAGGAGGCACTGGAGTAATTTAAATCCCTCGGAGTTGTCAAAACCTATTACTCAGGCTTCGTATATCATCCCCCAGCAATTGTCTTCTAAAAGAGGACAAAGAATACCTCTTGTGGCAGCAGTTCAGGCATACAGGGGAAGCATCCATCAGATCTCACCAACCTACTCACTCGTGAAGCCAACTGAGCTGGTTTGAAAAGCAGGTATACAAATTCTTCCATACTCCATCCCACAGAAGCTGAAGTCTAATCCACCTTTCTTTGTATATAAGCTGTACTTAACGACCCACTTCTAATGAATAGATGGCATGATGCTGCGTGACTTCCAAGTCAGTTATAAAAGGAGACATGGCAGTATCTATCTCACTCACAGGGGCTTGGGGAGGATGCCCTGGGATAAGGCAGGTTAAATGGCTGGCAACAAGCAGGTGCTCCTTGAGCAGTTCAGAGACTCTAGGATGTGGCAGGGGCCTTTTATCTTGTATAACTGTCCG